>PVLC010036933.1:0-15541 GCA_004027655.1 Graphiurus murinus | reverse complement strand
CAGGGTCCTATTGGCTATCCTGGTCCACGAGGAGTAAAGGTAAATGTTAAATTGTTTTATATTAATTAATTTCAATGTGAAATGTTGACACCACTTAATACTTCTTTTTCCCCCCTACAGGGAGCAGATGGTGTCAGAGGTCTCAAGGGATCTAAAGGTGAAAAGGTAAAATATAGATGATTTTAATTTCCTTATATGTGGTAAATAAAATTTAAATTTAATTCAATATCACATTATTTCTCAAATATATTGAGCGATTACATATATATTACACAATATGAGTCTCATTTTATATCCTGTATCCTGGAGACTTTACAGAAATGTTTTGTATCCTAAGGTTAGGGATTATAGAACCAAAGCCATAACACAGAGTTAGAACTATATTCCACCCTACTTCCTGTTTTTTTATTTATTTATGTTTTCTTTTTACATGTGTTTAGTTTTTGTATATCATAGAGTTTGTTATAGGGTTTGGAAAATAACACACTATAGACATAACAGGGGTACATTTATTCCTTTTTTTCTGTAATAAGATCCTTAAAGTTCACAAACCAAGATGTAGTTTAAAACAAGTGGAGAGAAAGGAAGTCTTCCCACGTGATGCTGCACACAAAAGTGTTAATAAAAGGGAAATAAAATTAAAACCAGGGAAAGGGAGCTGAAAGGATGCATCATCTCAGATGTGCATAAATATGGCATCTTTTATAGGGCATTTATAATTAAATGGCTTTTGCTGAATAACATGAAATTCAAATTTCTTTAGGTAAATATGCAATGTGAATGTAGAGCCCCAAATCCTTCAAAGATTATTTTGAAATGCAAAGAAAATGACATTTCCTTATTTCAATAATGGACTAATTCTTACATAAAAATTTAAAAAAACCCATAGCTTATAGTATAAAATATTTGTAGATTTGTTGAAATATATATGATAATTTTGCCTTAAGATCAATATAATATCAATGTGGATTTCAAAGACAACTATTCAATTGTATATTTATTATACCATCAAACATCCCATGAGTATATCTGGTGCCCATATGGAACAGATGACAAGACAAGATATATTTTTAATATCCATTGAAATGTATTTCTCTGAGGAAAAAAAAAAACTACTGAAATGGTGAATAGTTTTCAGAATGGCCACTCTGCAAACATGGTGCTACAATGATGAGCCTCTACATGTAAAGGATTTTCTTTGTCCTTCTTACTTTTCATTTGAAAAGAGATTATAGTAAAGAGAATGAGTTGAACTAGAAGGCAATTATCCAAAGCAGAGGATGGAAAATACAAAATGTAAAATGTCTTAGGTATAAGTTAGTAAATTGTGGGAAAAAGGTTTATTTGGCAAACAAAAGCTTTGTAAACCACATTAAAATTATAAATATTTAAATATTACTTTTTATTTATTTAAATAGCATAATTACATATTCTTATAAGAGAATGATTATTTCTTCCATGGCCTAGAGAAGACTTAATGCATACATTTGTGAGAATTATTTAATTTATAACCAAAATTGAGAGAAAATGAGAGGATTTTGGTGATAAGGGTTTGGAGACAGAAATGGAATATGGAGAGAGGAGAATTTACAATGATGATTCATAGTTTTCAGAACAATGTCCTCTAATTATTAGTACTAATTTTATATAGTCATAATTAGATTCATTTAAATGACTAATTGAACTCTTATTTATTCTGCATATTTTTTAGGGTGAAGATGGCTTTCCAGGTTTCAAAGGTGACATGGGTCTTAAAGGTGACAGAGTAAGTAAAAAGAAAATGTGTACTATTATGTAAAATTATATGACATGTATATCTATATATATATATATATTCTTATATTTAAACATAGCATACTCAGGATAAATAAAATGTTTATATTAAGACTTTTCTCACTTAGGTTTTTATATGAAGATTAGTCACAGTTTTTGTGAGATAGTATAAAATCAATTCTTTCTCAATTTTATGTCCTATAACACACACACATGCACACATGCACACATACATAAAAATGCTTATCTACTTACCATAGGGTTCTGTCCTAAAAAAACCATTAGAATTTGTAAATAAGCCGGACGTGGTGGCACATGCTTATAATCCCAGCATTTGGGAGGCTGAGACTGGAGAATCCAGGTTCATGGCTATCCTGAGCTGCCTAGTGAGGCACTCTGCAACTTAGTGAGACTCTGTTTCAAAATAAAGAATAAAAATATAGGGCTGGGAGTATAGCTCACAGGTAGAATGCCCCTGAGTTCAATCCCTAATACCGCAAAAAAAAAAAAAAAAAAAAAAAAAGAGTTTTAAAATATTATGTTGGATATGCATTAAATAAATCTAGCCAATTCAATACCACAGCTTAGCAGCACAGTATACTGTAGAAAACCAGGGTTGAGCTTTTTCATCACATGGCTATTGGAGAGCTGAGGCTCCCTACTGTTGCCCAACAAAATTAGAAGTATGGTTTCTACTGAGTTCACATCAAATTTGCTCCATGGTAAAGTTAAAAACAATTGCAAGTTGAACCATCATAATTTGGGGACTATCTGTGTATACTTTACATATGTTTCATATATATGTACAAATGGTCCCTGACTTATGAATTTTTGACTTATGTTTTTTTGGATTAATGGTATTATAATCATGTAACCATTCTTTTTTTTTTACTTTCATTATCATATTCAATAAATTGCATGAGCTATTAAAATATATCATTAAATAGACTTTGTGTTAAAATGATTTTACCCTATAGTAATAGGGTAAAGTATATATTATGAATGTGTTTAAGATATACTCAGTTTAGTTATGAATCTTTATAGGTTAGGTATATTTGTCATATATTCTACTTATGATATTTTAAACACATGATAGGCTTTTGGGACATACTCCCATCATAAATCAAGAAGCATCCATATATTACTACTACTACTACTACTATTATTATTACTTTTATTATTTAGAGACAGCTTTAGAATAGGATGATAGATTACTTTAAATAAATAATCTGATAGGTTTGTTCTAAGTTTTGTTATCACATAGTGACCCATGCTGCCTGGACACTACATGTCTGCAACTTTCATAAATTTTCATTATACATTGGTCTTGAATGTCAGAGTGAGAGAATAAAATTTGTTTTCTGATAGTAAGTTCTAAAAAATGAAAAATTGTATGAATCACCCAAAGCAAATAATTCCTTTATTGGGAAAATTTATTTTATAACTAATATAATAGTACCTAACACCACTGAGTAAGTATACTGTAGAATACCTTTGTTTCTCAAAATTTACATAAGGACTGTGTCCAGAATGGGAAGCAATAGCTTCTATATTCCAGCTTTTGATATCTTAAAGATAAAAACTAAGTCCAAAATAAATATAATTTGTCTTGTGTTCCACATGACAATTTCCAAAACTGCTTTTGAATCTTTTTTTTTTATTATTTCTCCCTGTCCCCCAAGCTCTTTATCGCTCATCTCTATCTCTCTCTCATCTTCTGACACACATGTTTTAAAAGCAAGTTAACATCACATATGGTATCATCAAGCTTCTGTTTGGTTTTCAATATCTTAGGCTATATTTAGCTGTTTATTCAGTAATGGAAGGATTAGTAAAGCTCAACACTTCCAGGTCTCTTTATCATAAATAAAACATGAATGAAAAAACAAGAGTTGACAAGTTTGACTTTCTGATAGACTAGAATCTCTGCTTATCAACATCCAAATATATCTTAAGTTACAGATGTTCTCTCTGTGTATTTCAGGGAGAAGTTGGTCAAATAGGCCCAAGAGGAGAAGATGGCCCTGAAGGCCCCAAAGGTCGTGCAGGTCCCACTGGAGACCCAGGTCCTTCTGGTCAAGCAGGAGAGAAGGTTAGTGAGAACTTTAAATTCACAGGTTCTCTTGCTGATGATGCTTCACTGTCATTTTTAAATATCCTCATCCCTGATGTCAGAAAGCTAGAGGAGACTATTAAATTTCAGGTATATCCATATACTATAGAGAGTATGATCATGGGAAGGGCACAGTCAACATTTTTCATTTATCTAATTTTCTTGCCCTCTTGACTTTCCTCAGTCATACAGGATCAGTTCTTCTGTATTAGATGTTGAGAATTTGACAGTGATTGAAGGACGAAAGGTTCAATGAATGGTGTGGTCTACTTTATTTGGGATCCAGTAGGATAATTTCTGTCTCTTAAAACATTTTTACATAACCATGGATTTTCACTGGATAAGTTTTTAAAAAATATTTATATTTAATCCCATTATCACAAAATTTTTGTTTTATTCTGAGGTCAACACAAGCATCACTATGTTTCGAAATAGTCCCAGAAAATTCTAATATTTATTGGTTTGAGAGATACTGGGCTACGTGTATTATGTCAAAAATATTTGTAACCACTGTATTTATATTTAGATATATTATGAGACATCATTGAAAATATGTATTCTAGATTATTTAGTGAATGATTAACTTGTAAAAATATGGCATAAAGTTAAATTAAAAAGAAAAACATACTAGAAATATCTGTGATAAATACCATCCAATTATGTATATTAAAGTAAAATATAAAGTATAATTATATATCATTATAAATGATATATAATTCAAATGATTTATCTTTTTACGTATGCATTTGTCTATGTTTTCCACAATGAGAATGCTATTATTCTATAAAATAAAGAAGTTTCATACTCTTTGAGAAAACTAACATTTCCACGTTCATATGATTCTATCCCAGTGGCAAAGTATATTTAATACATAGGCATGATATAGAGATTTTGACTACCAAAATTAAAAAAAGAAACCATTTTCTCATATCATTAGGAGTCATCTGATGTGACAATACTATAGTTTCATTTTGAAAAAAAGGTGCCATTTGTGAATCCATGAACAATCCAGTGTTTGGGCAGTAGAAGAAAAAGATGAGAGGAAGACATAGCCTTATAAGGCTTTTGGGGCCCTTCAAGTTATCATTGCTATTCTGGGACTCTCCTGTCTTCTCCTCCCCACTCTGTGGTATATAAATTGTGCCAAAAACTATTCTGAGACATCAGGAGTTTCTAGGACCTCATGTTCTTTATTTTTAACATTTCATTAACGTCCATGAATTTATTGAAGGTGTATATCACCATATTGAAAATACAAACAAAATTTTTTTCTGGGTTTATTTTAAAATAATTCTAAAGTGCATAAGAGGGCATATTATATTGTAGTGTTTAGCATACAACATCGGTAGCTTTGCAATCATAATTAGAGAATTTCATTAACCTTAAAATCAAGGAGTAAAGCAAGCTATGAAAACTTCATGTATCCAAGGGGACATCGTTAAAAGTATGCTTCTTAAGAATTGTTTGCATATTTTCCATCTGAATACTGCTAATCTATGCTAAACATAACTCAGATATTTAATTCAGTCTATAAAAATGAGGTCATCAAATATGTTCTTGATTTCTTGCCTAGCTTTATTCAGTGAAATATTCATGTTGTTTCATAGCAATCTGCTTATCTTTTAACATTGTCTATACAATGAAATAAAAAATGATTTGTTTCCATTGTTATTTTAAAAAATGTACATGGGAAAAATATTTTATTCTTGCTAATGTTTAATATTTGATATACAGTATTTTGTATATTATGTATACCTTCATAAATATCACATTATACAAAATTATGCACAGTAAAATAACACTATTCACTTATTTAATCTGCTGTATTTTATTATTAATACTTCATTCAAAAGAAATTTCAGAGGGCTAATTTTTTAAAATAACATTTAAGCCTCTTACTATTTGTTCTATGTTGTTAGATTTCCTTATAATTTATGCTTTGTTTTATCAATTACATTTTCAGAGGTAACCTTGTTGCACTACAACAAAATGGTTGTATATTCAAGTATGCACCTGGAGGAAATAACACTCCACAAAAATCATCATTATTAGCTATCACTCTCAACATATAACACTTTTGTCAACCCAGATTTATCCAATATTTGAATAAAAAATAATTGCTCAAAATTTAATTCTGAAATTTGTAACAAAACTGTTTAAATTTTACTTAATGAGCAAAGTACTTGCTTTATATTTAGACTATGATAAATACAATAATTTAATCAAAATGATTTCCTTTATTTAGAATGATAAAGTCTAAATGGAGTTCCATTTCTTTCTTAAAATAGCATTTAATGTTGAAAAATCTTAGAAACTTTCTTTGGTTATGTTTTAGAATTCACAAAGAGGCAGAAGTTTCATTTAGCTAGGGATCTGTGTTCCTAAAGAAGGTACTATCACTACACAACATTTAGGCAACATCAGCACATTAAAAATATGTCCGCAGCAACAATTATCTTTTCCTTTGAAAATAAAGAAATATAATGAAAATAAACTATAGTAAACACTTGAAAATCTTCCTTTTAAATATACAAATGTGTAGAACCAATTTCCAGAAAAATGATTAAAACTCACTGAAACAATTCTACTTAGACTATTTTTATCATCTTTTTTTTTAACTATAGGGAAAACTTGGAGTTCCAGGATTACCAGGATATCCAGGAAGACAAGGTCCAAAGGTAAAATAATGAGCTTCATTGTTAGAGTTTATCAACATACTATAATACACTTAGAAGTAATCATTTATGATTATATTAAGTTTGTAACTTAAGAAGATGATAATGTAAAATATGATTCCATAAGAGGAAATTGTAGGGTGCATGAGCATTTGGAGTTCAGGGATTTTAGAGAGTGTAGCGGAAAATGGATTGAAGGATTTTAGGATACAGGGTCATGAAAGAAAGGTTCATTTGGCTACGTCCCTCTAATTGGAATAAAGATTTTTCCAAGAAAGAACACTAGAATACTTTGAAGCTATGAAGTGGGTAGCATGTGATGGGTAATGGCTTTTTATCTCATTTCTAGTACCATGAAGCTTTGAATTACCACTTAATTAAGAAAAGAGAGTTATAAAACATCTTTTGCATACTCTATAAGACCATCCTTTTCATTAATATTTGTTTCCCAGGACAGCCATGGCACATATTCACACACTTCACCTTAAAATAGTGGAAAGTTACTTTCTCATCGTTCTGGAGGCCAGAGTCACAGGCATCTTCAGAACCTCTGGGCCAGCTCCTGGTGGCTCCTGTTACTTCTTGGCCTGTGCCTGCATCACTCCAGTTTCTGTTCCACCTTTATGTGGCCTTTTTCTTTGCCTGTGTATCTGTCTCCTCTTCTGTCTTTCATAAGGGCACTTGTCATTGTCACTTAGGAAGTGCCTAGATAGTCTGACATCATCTACCTTCAAGATCCTGAATTTAATGACTTTGGTGCAAGGTCATTTTTTTTTTAATTCCTATATAAGGTAACATTCCCAGGTTTCAGAGATTTGAACATGGGTATATCTTTTGGGAGAACTACCATTCAATGCACTATACTTCTCATATCTCATTTTGGATATTTGAAATATGCATACTCTACTCATAAATGATGACATTATTTTTGTTATTATTATTGTTTTGGTACTAAGGACCAAAACAGGGGTATTCCACCTGTGAGCTACCTCCTGATTCATTTTTTATTTTTATTTTGAAACAAGGTCTTGAAAGTTACTAGGGGTCTTGCTTAGTTGCTGAAGCTGGCCTTGAACCTGATATCATCCTGTTTCAGCCTCCCAAGTACTGGGGTTACAGATATGGGCCACCACATGCAGCTAAAAAGATGTCTTTGAAATTGTATATTTACCTCCATGTACTAACTTTTCTACAGATAATCATAAAAATTTGCTAAGTCTGTGCTTGGTGCATCAACTAGTTATATAAAGGTACTTAAATGAATTAGTACGTAATGTTGTTTAGTAATATTAAAGTGCTTTTTTCATTCTTTTATATCTATGTACATGATACTCTCTATATCAATCTATCTTCCAGTGTATCCCATTGGGATACCTTGTAGATACTATAGATAGGAAAAATCCCTGTTTTTAACATCCTCAAACACATGTTTATTGGTAACTTTCACAGGTAATCAGGGGGCAAAAAAAAAATGTCCTCCCCCTGATGGAGGTGAACCACATGTGTCACTCATTTGTCATGTCACAATGACACTGTTTTAGGTTTGCCACATTGTTTTGTCTTATTATTTTTATTGAGTTTCCAGACAATCATTATTTTCTTTTGAGGTAAGATGTACATATAACATTTTGAACCCTTCTAGAATAAAAGTCATGCCATCTTTGATTCAAAAACAATACAAGTATCATTTAAATATTTTTCTTATGTTGAGAAGACTAATGCTTTTTACCCTTTACCTTTGTCTCTGATACATCACTCATTTATCTTTCTTTCAAGTGTCAACATTTTTCACAAAAATTATAAGTAAAAGAAGCCATGTATTACAGAACTGCCTTAAGCTATCCTCAGATTACTTCATGAATTATTGACCTATCTGCTGCGTTTAATTGGAGTTGAGGTGTTGTTTTGTTTTGATTTAAAAGCTTTAGAAAACTGCCATAATATTACTTGAAAGCACAATTTTGTGTGACAAGTTTATCTGAAATTCTAATTTTCTTTTTATTTCTTCTATGTTTATATTCTGATCAGTAGCCTTTTAATTCTTGTAATTAGCAAAATGTGACAGGATATCCAAAGATAAATATTTTGCCCTTTTTTTTTCATTTTGCTTGTTCCTATAACCAAGATTTTTTTCTATGAGCAAAGAACATTTAAGGTTTCTTATTTGAAAAACAAACATAATGGACATATTGAAGATTAAAGGTAGCCTCACATTTTTTTCTTAAGTGAAAGCAAATGGATTTCTTGAATGGATTTAAGTCTTCATTATATTAAAGTGAAATTTGATTGCTAATATCTTTGAAGCAGTTTAAGGAGTATCATTAGACATTTTAATTTATCTAATTTCTTAGTAACAATATAAACCATAATGAGAATTCAAAAGTCACACCACCAAATGTGTTTTAAAATAACTATTTCAAAACAAAATCTATTTTATATAACAGATTTCTACAATTCAAATGACAATTAAAATAATTTTGTAAGCTTTATACTTATTAACTGAGATAATTTCACCATTCACCTTTGACATTGCAGTGTCATTTATTTTTTTTTCCATTTAAAAGCATTTGCATTTATAATGCCTCTCATAGAAACTGTGTATTTTGGTGGTAATTTTTATATTGGCAAATACAAGTACTACTCCCATATACTAAAAACTGTTTAACTGGTGGATTGGACAGTTTTGTGTATTTTTATCAATTTCCTAGAGCAGACACAATATAAGAAAATAAATTTATGAGCTGGGCGTGGGGGCGCACACTTGTAATCCCAGCATTTGGGAGGCTGAGACCGGAAGATCCCGGTTCGAGGCCAGCCTCAGCTACCTAGTGAGGCACTCCGCAACTTAGTGAGACTGGTTTCAAAATAAAGAATAAAAAAAAAAAAATAGAGCTGGGGGTATGGCTCAGGGATAGAATGCCCCTGAGTTCAATCCCCAGTACCGCAAAAATAAATAAATAAATACATAAATAAATACATAAATAAATAAATACATAAATAAATAAATAAATAAATAAATAAATAAATTTATTAAAATAAAGTCAATACATCAGAGCAATTTACTTAAGTGAGCATTAGTTAGGTGCAGTGGTGCCCAGTACTTGAGGATGAGACAGGATGATCCTTAGTTTGTGGCCAGCCTCAGCAATTAAGCTAGACCCTCAGTAACTTAGGAAGACCTTATTTCAAAATAAACAAATAAAAAAGGGTTGATGTTGTATCTTGGAGGTAGAATGTCCCTAGGTTCAATCCACAGTACTGAAAAAAACCTGTGATTAGTTATCTGTTCTATCAGAATAAAGCTAAATATTTGTTTTCAAGTAAAATTTGATAAAAGTCAATTATTTCCATACTCACTTGTCAAATTCCTAGAAGGAAACACTGTGATGCTCTATCAGATGTAACTTTATCTGATTTTTTTTTCGAGAAAGTTTTGAAAAACCTTCTAAAATGTATAATTTGCAGAGACTCCCCCCACCCAATATGGGAATATTTTACATTCTAACAGTTGTCTTCAAGTTAACTTACAGTCATTAATCAGAATATATTCAGAAAGGGGTCATAAAAAGAAAGTTAGGGCATAGTGACGCATGCCTGTAATCCCAGTATTTGGAAAGGTGAGACAGTAGAATTGCAGGTCAAAGGCCAGTTTCAGCAATTTAGTGAAATTAAGACAGCAGTGGATACTTTGTGTTATTATTTTGACCATCAACTGCCAATCTCTCACAAATTTCAAAGTATCTGTAAGATCTATATTACTGCCCTTATTCTGCAGAAGAAAAAGCTATACTTATCGAGGATAAGTAGTGTTCTCAATTTACATAGCTCTTGTATGAGAAACATATGTCTTGAGTTTGTCTTTCAAATACCAAACAGATTTTTAATGCTTAATATCTGACTTTGTCAGCAAAGTATAATCACATTCAAAATGCACAGGATTATTTTTGATCTATAGAATTTAATCCAGTTCTGAAAGTAAAAAATATTCAACTAAGAAGTGATTAATATATGAACAAAATAATATGAACTCATGAAAAACATCTTTATGATGTTTCTGTCAGCGTTTGACTTATTCATGCTTTTTAAAATAGGATTTTTCTTTAGAATCAAAACAAGGATCTAGACTATTAACTAATATACATATTACATAAAATATTCTTTAATTGTTATTTTATAGTTGTAGATATGATAATACTCGATTAATTCTTTTACTTTTGAAGTCAAATACTAAAATATATTTTATCAATTCATGCTTTTAATGCTTCCAGGATTTCAGATGTCATTGTAAGTTCATTTTAAAATATGTAAATGGAACTTATATAGTACCTTAAAATTACATGCATATTATTTTAATTATATTTTATTTAAATATTTTTAGCTATGTCAGAAATATTTCAAAAAAAAACCCATAGCTTGTGATCTGCAGATTTTAGTTACCATATTCATTGTTTATTTTATTTTTTTATAATTTTAGGGTTCTACAGGATTTCCTGGGTTTCCAGGTGCCAATGGGGAGAAAGGTGCACGGGTATGATATATAAGTATATTGCCCTGAGCTAGCTAATTAAATTGTCCTTGCATGAGAACCCATCCTTCAGCCTCAGATTGTAAGTACTGTGCCATCTTGCATATGGAAACTCTTTCGACTGTCTTTGGCAGGGTGTCGCTGGCAAACCAGGCCCTCGGGGTCAGCGTGGTCCAACGGTGAGTGCTTTTATTTAAAATGATGGTGTTTAGTTTTGGATTAGCTTTTCAACATAATGATTTTGTGCCTTTGGATTTGGTTGGCATTAGATCAGTGTTATGTTGTGTTCTACTACACAGGGTCCTCGAGGTTCCAGAGGTGCAAGAGGTCCCACTGGGAAACCTGGGCCCAAGGTACAGTCAGAATTTGTATCACATCTTCGTTGGAAAAAGTGACTTTTTGGGAAAATGGATGCCATGAGAAAGAACCCAAACTTATTTTTCTCTCTTTGTTGCCAGGGCACTTCGGGAGGTGACGGCCCCCCTGGTCCTCCAGGGGAAAGAGTACGTATGATACGGCCACATAACAAAATGAAAATTAATATTTTTACAAATGTTTAAATTTAAACATGTACACATTCATCACAAAACATTGTCTGAGATTTAAAAAAAAAAAGTGATCTTTAATTTAATTCTCCCCCCAGTAGAAAAGCATAATCAGTTATGTGCAACTAATTTTGTTATGGAAATAAAAGAAATTACATAGGTAATTGGCTTAAGATATTTTTCTTAAACTCAAGCCCATATAATTTTTTTTAATTTAAATATGCTTAAAATACCTATGCCCTCACATCCTCTTGTCTTGTTTTGCATATTAATACTCAATTTATCTATGGAGCTGGCAGTGACATTAGGCTGGTAAAATGCAAAGCAACCAGCAGCAGTTAAGTCACAATCAATATAAATTCTACTCAAGATAAAACATCTATTCCAGTAAATAGAAAAACTATTTAGTAAATTGATTTTCAATTGATATAAAGTAAATCCAAACACAGATGAGTTAGCATGCCATTTGGCTTTTTTGGCAAAATGAATCATTTTTATAAAAGCCAGATTTTTTTTTTTTAACACTGACCTCTTGCAAGAATTTTAAATACTAAAATCTGTAATACATTAAAAGAACTTAGTCTTTTCTTGGTATTCTGCACTTAATTTTCAGTATTATGTAGTTATGTTAATATATTTTGTATGTTATTATTTGAAATATATAGCAGGTGTTTTACAAAATGGAAAACAGAAATACTCAGTAATGTAGACTCTGAAACTGAGAATCAGCATTTTTTTTTTTTTTTGGAGGGGGGTAAGAAGCAACTGGTAAACTTTAGTTTCTATTTATGTCAAAAATGTGAGTAGATAAAACATAAGAATGAAGATTTAATTAGCCTTTATGATCCTGGCTCATACATAATTAAACTTTATACTAAGTTCTCACTAGATCACGGAGAATCTCACTAAATTGCTGAGGCTGGTCTTTAACCTGTGATTCTCCTATCTCAGCCTCCCAAGTATTGGGATTATAGGCATTCACCACCATGACCAGCTATTTCTCACTCTTGATGAACTATTCTCAAATTAAGTCTATTCACCTGTATATTTTGAATTCCTAAGTAATACGTACACTTGATATATTTCATGGTTAAATCATTTAAATAAAAAGATAGTTAAATTAATTAAAATGGGTGAAATATTAAATGGAGCATGATAATTTAACAAATAATAACATAACTGAGCATTGTTCTTAGCACACAAATTGTTGTTTTTATGTTTTGTTTATGCATTCCAAATTTCATGATTAATGATATATCTTCATAAGTAAATACACTTTTGACAATGTTACATTTATTTTAGAAACAATGGTATGATCCAACAGAGTGATTATTTGTATTTGTAAAAATGTTTTGAGAATATGAAAAGTAGATTTTTTAAGGATTAAAGTAAAGGGTTTTCTTTTAAAAATTAATTTAGAAATATTAATTTTCAGTAAAGGTTTATGCATGCTCTCAATTTATATATAGGGAGATCAGTTTCCCCCTAATATACTCTTGTTTACTGGCAAGAATTTTTAAATATTGTGAACTATTTTCATTTATATCTTAAGCACACAGCTGAAGAATGATAAAAGTAATGTCACAACATATTTTCTTCAAAATATGTGAGTTGGCATATTCAAGGAAAAAATTCATTGTACCATTGAATTAGAAATAAAAATGGCAATGCATGCTTGTAACGCTTTGTAATCCCAGTACTTGGAAGGCTGAGACCAGAGGATCCTGGTTCGCAGCCAGCCTCAGCTACTTAGTGAGGCCCTCTACAACTTAGTGAGACCCTGTTTCAAAATAAAGACTAAAAATTATGACTGGGAGTGTAGCTCGGAGGTGTAGAATGCCACTGAGTTCAATCCCTAGTATCGCAAAAAAAAAAAAAAAAAAAAAAAAAAAAAAAAATATATATATATATATATATATTTTTTTTTTTTTTTGCCAAATTCAATGACCTTCTCATTAAGTTATATATTAGTATTTCACTATATATGTACATTAGGGAATTAGATGTCAGCCCTCATAATTATGACTTGCAGACCATGCTTGCCTATCATTAGTTAGTTAATAAAGATTTCATTGCATTTGTGATTATCAGGATTAGCAAAACAAAACAAAAAATAACAGAACCAAGCCATCTAATTAAATTTCTATTTTGCATAAATAATGAATAATTCTGACATGTGTCCCCCTTGTAATATTTAGAGCATATTAAAAACTATTATTTATGTAAAGGTCAAATTTAATTAGGTGTTGGATATATTGTGTGTTCATCCTAATTGGGTTCCAACACAATCTTTATACTAAGTCTCTCTCTCTCTCTCTCTATATATATATATATATATATATATATTTTTTTTTTTTTTTTTTTTTTTTTTCACTTCACTCAGAAACTAGAGTAGTCCCTTTTTGCGTTTACCTGCCTGAGTTGCATTGATACCATGAAAAAAAGATGATTTTATCCTATCTAGGACTGAACTATAGAAATGAGATTTCAACACGTACAAAAGAATGCACAATTTAAAACTTGTGAATTTCTCTGATTTTCCACTTAATTTTTTCAGACCACAATTGACTGCTGGTGACTAACACTGTGTAAAGTGGAACCATAGATAAGGGAGGACCACTGTAATCTGATTAATATAAACAGAACATATGAATACTTTCCTGTGGAATTTTAAGAATAAGATCCATTTATTCTTTATTTTCATTGAAGTAGTGATTTTGAAAATGTTTATCTTCTTAAAAGAATTCAAATTCAAAACCAATTTTTATTTGAAAAGCAGTACAATTCTATAAAGATGCTTTCAGAAGTTAAGAAAATAGACTGTTATAAAATAAAATACTATTTTTAAACTTTGTATTTAAAATTATTTTTGTTTACTTCAGTTATGATAAATATTTAAGAATCATGATTAACAATAGTATAAAAACTTATGAATTCCTAACATTCAACAAATGTTTTGGTACTACCATGTGACATCTTTTTTTTAAAACAGTATGTATAAATCCGATATTATTTTAAGATAAGATACTGGTAATAGCAAAAAGTCGTGCTCATTTCAGAACTAGCCTTGCCTTATGAATGGTAATGACATTTTCCTTGAGAAGTCTAAAATGATAAGTCAAAAAGTAAATTCTATTAAAAAACCAATATCCATAAACTTCATTTTTATTACAAAATAGATTAATCCTACCCTGAATATGTTACTTAAGAAATCCTACCCTAAGTGTATTACTTAAGAAATTTTATTTATACTATCTTCCATTTTATATATCTTCCTTTTAGAAATACTATTATTACATTCTGGCATATACAGTATTATCTTTTACCAATCCTGTTTCTGCCACAAACACAATTACTGTAATAAGGTCTACTTTATGCATTTTAAAGATATGTAAATAAAAGTATTGAATAACATAGTTAATTAAGAACCAAGCCAACAGTAATATTATAAATGCACATTTGAACTGAATGTTAATGAGAATAAGTATACAATAAAGTTCTTTTTAATTTTGTCTAACAAAGAAGCTTATATAAGAATTAGATAAGATATTGATGTCCTCAAAAAAAAAAAAAAGACGACTAGTTAAACATGTTTTCTATGATCTTTTTGAAATATTCGCTTATTTTACCTTTCAGTTGTGTTTGACTATAGCTGACCATTTATAGTCAATTTTTAAAATATTTTTTCTTTTGGAAGGCTGTGGAATTGAATTGAAAAGTCTTCCTTCTATGAATGTTTCCAGCCAATGTTAAAATTTAAAAAGCTGCGGAACTCATTGATACATATATGTCTTAACCACTTTTTAAATGACCTCTGAATATTTACAGTGCTTCTGAGGTAAGGACATTGATGTGGCATGTAATTTTAAGTAGTGAAAGAATATATTTTGCTTTTCTTTTAACACTGATT
>PVLC010036932.1:0-15536 GCA_004027655.1 Graphiurus murinus | reverse complement strand
GTACTGGGGGTTGAACTCCGGGGCATTCTACCTCCGAGCTATACCCCCAGCCCTATTTTTTATTCCTTATTTTGAAACCGGGTCTCACTAAGTTGCGGAGTGCCTCACTTAGGTAGCTGAGGCTGGCTGCGAACCCGGATCCTCCGGTCTCAGCCTCCCGAATGCTGGGATTACAAGCGTGCGCCACCACGCCCGGCTGGGGTTTTTGTTTACTCTTAAATGAGGGTGAGCAGGAGTGATGGCTTTTTCCCATAGGGTGGTACAGAAACAGATGGCATTCATGCTGGGACGGCATGGGGTATTCTTGGAACTGAGTGAAGATGTAGAGGAGTATGAGGACCTGACAGAGATCATGTCTAATGTACAACTCAATAGCAACTTCTTGGCCTTAGCTCGAGAGGTGAGACTTTTTGCCATTTATCTCCCTCACCGTACCTCTGACTAGACTCTCCCTTGTTGGAACTGCCATTCAGTGGGGGTAGCAGATGAGATAATTAAGGAAGGGGCTGGGTGAGCAGTTGTGACTCCTGGCTTCTTTCTCTTCAGTTGGACATCATGGAGCCCAAGGTACCTGATGACATCTACAAAACCCACCTAGAGAACAATAGTGAGTAGCTCTCTTCATGTATGGGGATTGTTCTGTTCCCCTTGTATTGGGAGTGATGGCTTGGCCAACCTGCTTATCCTAAAAAGCTCAGAATTCCCATGAACTTTTTTTTTTTCAGATCACTGGAGCATAGGTAGAGAATCTTAAGGGGCCAGCCTGGAACCAGAGACTGGCTGCTATGCTGTGTTCCTTTCGTGTCCTACTCTAAATCTTTCCTTTCTCTTCTGTGCAGGGTTTGGGGGCAGTGGCTCTCAAGTGGACTCTGCCCGCATGAACCTGGCCTCTTCTTTTGTGAATGGCTTTGTGAATGCAGCCTTTGGCCAGGACAAACTGCTGACTGATGATGGCAACAAATGGCTTTACAAGAATAAGGACCATGGTATAATTCTGTTACTACTTTGCCTATGTGTTGCCTTGGTTACTCTCTTTGTCCTCTGAGATTCATGTTAACCCAACCCGGGATCTGTAATACAGTTCCTTGGGGAGCCCTTTCTAAATTTCCTTGTTTTAGAAAGGCAGAGCCATTTGAGGCTGATAGATTCTTCCTTGGTATAGGAATGTTGAGTGCAGCTGCATCCCTTGGCATGATTCTGCTGTGGGATGTGGATGGTGGCCTCACCCAGATTGACAAGTACCTGTATTCCTCCGAGGACTACATCAAGGTTGGTCTGGGCATAGCCTATTCATTTGCAATTTCCTCTTCCCATATTCTTTTTTTTTTTTCTTTTCTTTTTTTTTGCAGTACTGGGGATTGAACTCAGGGGCATTCTACCTCCAAGCTACACCCCCAGCCCTATTTTTTATTCTTTATTTTGAAACAGGGTCTCACTAAGTTGCGGAGTGCCTCACTAGGTAGCTGAGGCTGGCCTCGAACCTGTATCCCCCAGTCTCAGCCTCCCAAATGCTGGGATTACAAGCGTGCGCCACCGCGCCTGGCTTCCCTTCCCATGTTCTAGTGTCTTAATAGTGTCTTCATGATGAGGTGTACCCAGTTTTTCACTCCAGTTAAGTCAGGTGCTACAATGAAGCCCATGTTGCATCCTTTGTAATGAAGAAGATAGAGTAGCCTGAGTAAAGAATCTGTTTGCTTTTTGCAGTCAGGAGCTCTCCTTGCCTGTGGTATTGTGAACTCTGGGGTTCGGAATGAGTGTGACCCTGCCTTGGCATTGCTTTCGGACTATGTTCTCCACAATAGCAACACCATGAGACTTGGTTCCATCTTTGGGTAAGGCTTCTTGTTTCTCTTGCTAGTAGTGCTTAGCTTAAAGCCCTGGAGAAGAGGAACTGGGATTTTTTTCACCTTTATATTGTCAAGGACTGCTACCATGCCATTGAGTATTTGGCTTTTGGTGATCCTCCCCATCCCCAGTGCTAGGGATTGAACCTAGGTTATTGTGCATGGTAGGCAAGCGTCCTACCACAGAGCTACATCCCCAGCCTAGCGTTAACGTTTGTTGATATGGTGAATGAGTGACCAAACTTCTTTTTTTTTTTTTTTTTTGCAGTACTGGGGATTGAACTCAGGGGCGTTCTACCTTCAAGCTATACCCCCACCCCTATTTTTTTATTCTTTATTTTGAAACCGGGTCTCACTAAGTTGCAAGGAGTGCCTCACACTAGGTAGCTGAGGCTGGCTGCGAACCTGGATCCTCCGGTCTCAGCCTCCCAAATGCTGGGATTACAAGTGTGTGCCACCACGCTCGGCTTCCAGACTTCTTTCTGTTTCTTTCTTGCTGCATCCTTGCGTATATGTTGGGAACTTCTCTTCCTTGCTTTTGCAGGCTAGGCTTGGCCTATGCTGGCTCAAATCGTGAAGATGTTCTAACACTGCTGCTGCCTGTAATGGGAGATTCCAAGTCCAGCATGGAGGTGAGTAGAGGCTGCTGTTGTTTACAATAGGTAGGGAAAGTGCTCTGAGTTACTCTCTATGATAACTAGTGGAAAAGAGGTGTGTGGGGGGGTCACCTCAGAAATCCTTTAGAACTGGGATTTTAGGCCCAATTGAGGCTAAAGAGTTGTCATTTTGGTTATTGAATTCCTGTCCTTGGGGATTCTTGAGGAACTATTTGGACTAGAGGGAGAAGTAACTTAATGTACTTTAGGGTTGATGATTATGTTAGTCAGGTTTCTGTCACTATATCAAAATACCTGAGATAATCAATTGATAAATAGGAAAGGTTTATCTTGGCTCATTGTTTTGGAGGTTCCAGTCTATTATTGAGCAGACTCATTGCTTTGGGCGAAGTAGCTCATTGAGGTAGGAGTGGATTACTGAGCAAATCCTTTTACCTTACCACAAGCCAGGGGGCAGAGAGGGAGAGAGGAAGTTCCCTCTATCCCTTTCACAGGCACTCCCCCAATGACCTAAAGAACCTCCCACTAGGCCTCACCTCTTAGTTTCTACCACCTCCCAATAGGACCACCCTGGGGACCACACCTTTAACACATGGGCCTTTAGGGGACATTCCAGATCTAGACTATGAGAATATTTCTCATTCTGTTTTAGGCATTGGCCAACCTTAAACTTACCTGTGCAGGGTCTTGTTAGTGATGGATGAATAGGGTTTGATGGCTAAAAGCAGAGGTTCGCCTGAATTCAAATCTTGCTACCTCTGCTTATAAGCAATGTGATCTTTTTTTTTTTTTTTTTTTTTTTTTTAATATATATATATATATTTTTTTTTTCGGTACTGGGGATTGAACTCAGGGGCATTCTACCTCCGAGCTATACCCCCAGCCCTATTTTTTATTCTTTATTTTGAAACCGGGTCTCACTAAGTTGCGGAGTGCCTTACTAGGTAGCTGAGGCTGGCCGTGAACCCGGATCCTCCGGTCTCAGCCTCCCGAATGCTGGGATTACAAGCGTGTGCCACCACGCCCGGCTAGCAATGTGATCTTGAACAAGTAACTTAATCTTTTTAGGTTCCCTCTTTTTTTTTTGGAGGGGGTTGGTACTGGGGACTGAACCCAGAGGCACTCTTCTACTAAGCCCTTTTTTTGTAGTAATAGGGATTGATCTCAGGCATTCTATCTGAATTATACCCCAGCCCTATTTTATTTATTTATTTATTTGTGTGTGTGTGTGTGTGTGTGTGGTACTGGGGATTGAATTCAGGGGCATTCTACCTTCAAGCTATACCCTCAGCCCTATTTTTTTATTCTTTATTTTGAAACCGGGTCTCACTAAGTTGCAGAGTACCTCACTAGGTAGCTGAGGCTGACTGCGAACCCGGATCCTCTGGTCTCAGCCTCCCAAACGCTGGGATTACAAGCGCATGCCACCATGCCTGGCTTGATTTTGTTTTGTTTTGTTTTGTTTTTTGTGGTACTCGGGATGGAACCCAGGGCATTCTATCTCTCTGCTATACCCCCAGCCCTATATTTTATTTTGAAATAGGGTCTCACTAAGTTTGCAGAAGGCCTCACTAAGTAGCTGAGGCTGGCTGTGAACCTCCTGTCTTAGCCTCCTAAGTACTAGGATTACAAGTATACACCATCACGCCTGGCTTATTTTTTATTTTGAAACAGAGTCTTACTAAGTTGCTGAGGCTAGCCTCAAACTTGTGATCTTCCTGTCTCAGCCTTTTTAAATACTGAGATCACAAGCATGTGCCAATGCACTTAGCTTAGGCCTCATATTTTTCATCAGTAAGAGAGATAACAGCAGGACCTGTTTCATGGCATTGTTGTGAGGATTAGATGTTAAAAGTATACAAAGCAAGCCGGGCGTGGTGGTGCATGCTTGTAATCCCAGTACTTGGGAGGTTGAGACTGCAGGATCCAGGTTCACAGCCAGCCTCAGCCACTTAGTGAGACCCTGTTTCAAAATAAAGAACAAAAAATAGGACTGAGGGGTGTAACTTGGCGGTAGAATGCCCCTGGATTCAATCCCCAGTACCGCCAAAAAGCACAAAGCATTTGGTGTAGTGATTATCGTATAGCATACACAAAGCATTTGGTGTAGTGATAATCATATAGTAAGTATTCAGTGAATGGTCACTGCTGCTATTATTATTGTTTTATTTTATTTTTGTGTGTGTGTGGTACTAGGAATTGAACCCAGAGGCATTCTACCTCCATGTTACATCCCTAGACTGATTTTATTTCTTATTTGGAAACAGGGTCTCACTAGGTTGCAGAGAGCCTCACAACAATTTAGTCCTTGAACTTGGGATCCTCCTGTCTCAGCCTCCCAAGCACTAGGATTACAAGTGTGCGCCACCACGCCTGGCTTTTACTGCTGTTATTTTGACCTACTGTTAGAAAGCAATTATGTAGTATGGTTAGGAAGGATGTCTTAACAGTCAACTATAGGAATCATCTATCTTTAGTCAAGATAGATAAGTATTTTTAATATCCTACTATGTGTAATAAATGATTTTTTCATTTCTAGGTGGCAGGTGTGACAGCTCTAGCCTGTGGAATGATAGCAGTGGGATCTTGCAATGGAGATGTCACTTCTACTATCCTTCAGACCATCATGGAAAAGTCAGAAACTGAGCTCAAGGACACTTATGCCCGTTGGCTTCCTCTTGGCCTGGGCCTCAATCACCTGGGTGAGATGTCCAAGGGCCTACAATAATTAGATGCATCAGGGAGGGTTTATGTGTCAAGCTGAACTGGATGGAAGCCTGTCCTCTGACCCCTTGAATCTGTCTTGTAGGGAAGGGCGAGGCCATTGAGGCAATCCTAGCTGCTCTTGAGGTTGTGTCAGAGCCGTTCCGCAGTTTTGCCAACACACTGGTGGATGTATGTGCCTATGCAGGTCTGTGTCTCTGTTAATCTGTTTTGTGCATCTCTAATGACTCCACTTCTTTCCTGGTCATTTTTTTTCTTCCTCAGATTGTTTCTGTTTTGTTCCTCATTCTGATCTTATTTAGATTCTTTAGTTTTCCCTTGATGCCTTCTCATTTCTATCTCTTCTCCCCCTACCATAGGCTCTGGGAATGTGCTGAAGGTACAGCAGCTGCTTCACATTTGTAGTGAACACTTTGACTCCAAGGAAAAAGAGGAAGACAAAGACAAGAAGGAAAAGAAGGACAAGGACAAGAAGGAAGCCCCTGCTGATATGGGAGCACACCAGGTTATGGGGCAGCCAGGCACTTATAGGCTCTGAGAAAAGATAAGCCTGTAGGAAACAAGGGAGCTGGGTCTAGCTTTGTATTAGAACCTCACTGGGTATTGCTATGTATCAAAGTAGCGGGAGACTGGGTATTATCCATGAGGAGCAGGAGTGTTCCCCCAAGATGGCTTTTCTTCCTAGGTAGATCTCAAGTCAGAGTGACTGGGTTTTGTTATTGGAGCTTAGTGGATTCTACTGCCTCTTTAATTGCAGGGAGTTGCTGTTCTGGGGATTGCCCTTATTGCCATGGGGGAGGAGATTGGTGCAGAGATGGCACTACGTACCTTTGGCCACCTGGTGAGTATAGCACAGAGAAGATTGGAATATACTAATTTTGGTTTTTTTGTTTATGGTATTGGGGATTGAACCCAGGGGCATTCTACCTCCGAGCTACACCCCCACAGCCCTATTTTTTCTTTTGAAACAGGGTCTCACTAAGTTGCCGAGAGCCTCACTAAGTAGCTGAGGCTGGCGGTGAACCCGGATCCTCTGGTCTCAGCCTCCTAAGTACTGGAATTACAAGCCTGAGCCACCACGCCCGGCTATGTTTTGTTTTTGAAACACAGTCTCACTAGGTTGCTGAGGCTGGTCTCAAACCTGCGATTTTCCTGTGTCAGCCTCCCCAAGTACTGGGATTATAGTCATATACCACCACGCCTGGCAGAATACACTTAATTTTTTCTGTATGTGTGGTCCTGGGGATTGAACCCAGGGCTTTGTGCATACTGGGCAAGTGCCCTACCACAGAACTTTACCCCCTCAGCCCTAGAATATACTAATTTTGATGGCCTAGGAAGAGACTTTTCCTGATGGGTTTTCTTGGTGTAGAAGTGGTCTTTTTGCTGTCTTCTTTCTATAAAAGTTAAGACACTTTCATGCATTAGCTCATTGTAATTGAACTTGTTTTTACTGCTTTCCCCCATAATTTTATTTTCTTATTATCACCAGTGGGATAGGCATTGGCCAACCTTAAATTTTCTTATTTTTTTTTATCACCAGCTGAGATATGGGGAGCCTACTCTCCGGCGGGCTGTACCTTTAGCATTGGCTCTAATCTCTGTTTCAAATCCACGACTCAACATCTTGGATACTCTAAGCAAATTTTCTCATGATGCTGATCCAGAAGTTTCCTATAACTCCATCTTTGCTATGGGCATGGTGGGCAGTGGTGAGTATCAGGCAGAAAAAGATGTTAAGCAGAGTGGAGGGGAAGATTTGTGGTCCTTTAGCCTCTGTAATGCTTAACATTTCCAGGTACCAACAATGCCCGTCTGGCTGCGATGCTGCGCCAGTTAGCCCAGTATCATGCCAAGGACCCCAACAATCTCTTCATGGTGCGCTTGGCACAGGTAATAAAAAGATAAAACTCTTCTCCTTAGTGTGTGCCAAGGGACATATCCACAGTGATGGAAAGGGGACATGGAGTCTTGGCTTGGGAGGGAAGATGTGATCGAGTTGTGGGATTTCTTTTTGACCGGGTTAGATGATGTTCCCAGCAATGACTCCCAATCTCCACTTATCTCTGTTTTTATTTTTGCAGGGCCTGACACATTTAGGGAAGGGCACACTTACCCTCTGTCCTTACCACAGTGACCGGCAGCTTATGAGTCAAGTGGCTGTGGCTGGGCTGCTTACTGTGCTTGTCTCTTTCCTGGATGTTCGCAACAGTGAGTTCCTGTCAGAAATATTATATTTATATTGTGGCTCATGGAGCCCTATCTTCACCTCTACCAGGGCCAGCTTGGTAATTTACAACCAAGACTGAGTTAAGCTGGGCGTAGTAGTGCATGCCTGTAATCCTAGTACTTGGGAGGCTGAAATAGGAGGATAGCAGGTTCAAGGACAGCCTCAGCAAGTAGTGAGACTCATCAACCTAGCGAAACCCTGTTTCAAAAATAAGCTGGGTGTGGTGGCACACACTTGTAATCCCAGCATTTGGGAGGCTGAGACCGGAGGATCCAAGTTCGTGGCCAGCCTCAGCTACTTAGTGAGGCCCTCGGCAACTTAGTGAGACCCTGTTTCAAAATAAAGAATAAAACATAGGGATGGGGGTATAGCTCGAAGGTAGAATGCCCCTGAGTTCAATCCCCAATACCACAAAAAAAAGAAAAGAAAGAAAAAATGGCTGGGGATGTAGCTCAGAGTTAGAATTCCCCTGGGTTCAATCTCTAGTACCACATACAGCTGGGCGAGGTGACACATGCTTGTAATCCCAGTACTTGGGAGGCTGAGACAGGAGTATTGCAGGCTCAAGACCAGCCTCAGCTACTTAGGCTCAGTGAGACCCTGTTTCAAAATAAAGAAAAAAAATAGGGCTAGGGTGTAGCTCAGAGGTAGAATGCCTCTGGGTTCAATCTCCAGTACCACAAAAAAAACCCCTAAGTTAGCTCTATATTGCACCAGGTTCTTTGGGCCTCTAATGGGCCTCATGAGACTTTCATCTTCTACACTTTTGATCTGGCCTAAAGAGGTTTCAGGATGATGAGCCCAGCATTTGCTCCTAAGTGATTGGGAAAAGTGGTTTCCAAGACTGGGTAAAGGGAGGTGGGGTTGTCTCTGTTTATTAGGAAGTTATACCAGGAGAGGAGTGTGGGCTTAGGACTGGGCTGAGGTGGGTTCCCAAGGTTCAGGGAACGGTGTGTAACGTTGCCCTGTGCGCTTCCCTCAGTCATTTTAGGCAAGTCGCACTATGTATTGTATGGGCTGGTGGCTGCCATGCAGCCCCGAATGCTGGTTACCTTTGATGAGGAGCTGCGGCCATTGCCAGTGTCTGTCCGTGTGGGCCAGGTGAGAGACTGAGTGAGGGAGGGCTCGGGGTGTACTCTGGAATGTGGCGAGTGCATATAGGATGTTGTAACCCTGAAACTGGTGTGCCAGTGGGGTGCTATTTGTCTCCCACCAGGAGTCCTTCATTTTAGTTTTCTTATCCCACAGGCAGTGGATGTGGTGGGCCAGGCTGGCAAGCCCAAGACCATCACAGGGTTCCAGACACACACTACTCCAGTGTTGTTGGCCCATGGGGAACGGGCTGAATTGGCCACTGAAGAGTTTCTTCCTGTTACCCCCATTCTGGAAGGTTTTGTTATCCTTCGGAAGAACCCTAACTATGACCTCTAAGTGGCCACCAGGGGTGAACACTGCTCCAAACCACTGGGGGAACTGTTACCTCCTATTCTTTTGTTATTAAGTGAGATAACTTTGTTCAATAAAGACCTTTATCCCCAGGGTGTCTCTCTGTGTCTGTTTTCTGGGGTATCATGGCCCAGGGCCAGACTAATGTGTGAAGTGGATGTGAGAGAGGATTGTTTGGAGCAGCCCTGAGCCTGGGCTTGTAGGGATGCTGCCCCTGAATGGAAGGAACTAAGTTTTCCCCTTCTCCTCCTTTCTTCTTCTTCTTCTTTTTTTTTTGCAGTACTGGTGATTGAACTCAGAGGCATTCTACCTCCAAGCTATACTCCCAGCCCTATTTTTTATTCTTTATTTGGAAACGGTCTCACTAAGTTGTGGAGTTCCTCACTAGGTAGCTGAGGCTGGCCACGAACCCGGATCCACTGGTCTCAGCCTCCCAAATGCTGGGAATACAGGCATGCACCACCACACCTGGCTCCTATTTTATTTTTATTTTGAAATAGGATCTCACTAAATTGCTGAGAGTCTCACTACTTGCTGAGGCTGTCCTCAAACCTCCCATGTACAGGGATTACAAACGTGCACTACCGAGCTGGGTGTGTTGGCGCACACTTGTAATCCCAGCATTTGGGAGGCTGAGACCAGAGGATTCAAGTTCGAGGCCAGCCTCAGCTACCTAGTGAGGCACTCTGCAACTTAGTGAGACCCTGTTTCAAAATAAAGAATAAAAAATAGGGCTGGGGATATAGCTCAAAGGTAGAATGCCCCTAAATTAAATCCCCAGTACCGCAAAAACAAAACAAATGTGCACTACCATGCCCAGCTTTCCCTCCTTAGTCACCTTGTGATTCCATTTTCTTAGAACCCTTGAGAAGTTGATAAGTGTAATAAGTTTTCTTTCTAGAAGCTGTGTATATACAAATTTTTACACAAATTCTTACAAATAGTTTCCAAGTGGCTTGTGGATCCTGTGCACCTATACACACACATATATCTTCAAGCTCATCATCTGACCTTGGGCTAAGGAAGCCCAAGAATGGGCAGCCCTACCCTTTTCTCTTCTCTCTCTCTTCTCTCCTTTCTCCCCTTTCTCTCCCCCCTCCCTCCCTCCTTTCTTCCCTCTTCTTTGGTACTGGGGATTGAACTCAGAGGCAATCTACCTCTGAGCCACACACACACCCATCCCTATTTTATATTTTATTTTGGAACAGGGTCTCACTAGGTTGTGGAAAGCCTCACTAAATTGCTGGGGCTGGCTTTGAACCTGTGATCCTCTTGTCTCAGCCTTCCAAGTACTGAGATTACAAGCATGTGCTACCACACCCGACTATTTTTTGTTTTGAAACAGTCTTGCTAGGTTGCTGAGGCTGTCCTTGGACTGCAATCCTCCTCTCAGCCTCCTAAGTAATGGCTACCCTACCCTTCCTTTTCTTTTTATTTTTTATTTTTTATTTTTTTTGTGGTACTAGGGATTGAACCCAGGGGCATTCTACTTCTGGGTTATACCACCAGGCCTATTTTATTTTTTTTGTGGTACTGAGGATTGAACCCAGAGGCATTCTGCCTTCAAGCTACACCCCCAGCCTAATCTTACTTATTTGGGAACAGGGTCTGCTATTTACTGAAGCTGTCCTTGAACCTGTGATTCTCCTATCTCTGCCTCCCAAGTACTGGGATTACAGGCATGTGCCATGTTGCCAGACTCTTATTTTTTACTTTAAAATGGTCTCACTAGCCGGGCGTGGTGGCACACGCTTGTAATCCCAGCATTCGGGAGGCTGAGACCTGAGGATCCGGGTTCGCGGCCAGCCTCAGCTACCTAGTGAGGCACTCCGCAACTTAGTGAGACTCGGTTTCAAAATAAAGAATAAAAAAAAAATAGGGCTGGGGTTATAGCTCGGAGGTAGAATGCCCCTGAGCTCAATCCCCAGTACCGCAAAAAAAATAAATAAAATGGTCTCACTAAGTTGTGGAAGGCCTCAATTTCTGAGGCTGGTTGCAAACCTGCGATCCTCCTGTCTCAGCCTTCCAAGTAGTGGGATTGCAAGTGTGTGCCAAGCCGGGCATGGTGGCGCACGCTTGTAATCCCAGCATTTGGGAGGCTGAGACTGGAGGATCAGGTTTGCAGCCAGCCTCAGCTACCTAGTGAGGCACTCTGCAACTTAGTGAGACCGTTTCCTTTTTTGTTTTTGTTTTTGTTTTGCGGGACTGGGGTTTGAACCCAGGGGCGTTCTACCTCTGAGTTATACCCCCAGCCTTATTTTTTATTCTTTATTTTGAAACAGGGTCTCACTAAGTTGCAAAGTGTCTCACTAGGTAGCTGAGGCTGGCCGCAAACCCGGATCCTCCAGTCTCAGCCTCCCAAATGCTGGGATTACAAGCGTGCGCCACCACACCCAGCTGAGACCCTGTTTCAAAATAATAAAAAATAGGGCTGGGGATGTAGCTCGGAAGTAGAATGCCCCTGAGTTCAATCCTCAGTACCGCAAAAAACAAGTGTGTGTCACCATGCCTGGTTTATCCTGCCCTTTCTAACTTTTGTCCTGCTGAATGAGAGAGGCATCTTTACCCCTGTAATCCACTCTGCCTCTTCTTGGGAAGCTGCTATATGAGAGATTTGATCATATTAACATCTACTTCTGGGCTGTCCTTGTAGAAGCTGAATAGATAGCTTGACCCAGACCTTCCTCTTAACTTATTGTAGCAATGGGAAAGACAAGTGGCCTTCCTGGAATGTGATCACTCTACATCTGCAGGGTTGCTTCCTGGTGGGGCTGGTATAAGTATAGCTACACTGCTGCTTAGGGCCTGAACCCCTTGGGGATACAGTAAGGGGTGAACATATGGCCTTGTCTGATAATCAAAGCTAGCATTTATCCAACACTGAGTTTAACCTCTAAACAGTGGTTGGCACTGAGTAGGTATGTAAGTGTTGAAAAAATAACTTGTGTTTTTTTGCGGTACTGGGGATTGAACTCAGGGGCATTCTACCTCCGAGCTATACCCCCAGCCCTATTTTTTATTCTTTATTTTGAAACAGGGTCTCACTAAGTTGCAAAAGGCCTCACAAGGTAGCTGAGGCTGGCCGCGAATCCGGATCCTCCGATCTCAGCCTCCCAAATGCTGAGATTACAAGCCTGCGCCACCACGCCCGGCTATAACTCATGTTTTTAAGACTGCACAACAACTTTGAGAGGTAGGTATATTGCCATGTTTTGGTGAGAAGTCTGGAGTTCAGTAATTTGATCAAGGTCATATAGTAAGTGGCAGAGAACAAGATTAGAATCTGAATTCTACCTGACTCCAGAGCCCCATGCCCTTATTTACTCTATTAGTTTGTCTCTAGCCTTGGAGACTTGAGAGCCCCATTCTAACCCAAAGCCTTAGCTGGAGCAGCAACTTTGGATTAGATATCTCCATTGTAGTCTACTTTCACTTGGCAGGCTATATGAAGGATTGAAGTACTGAACATAAGGAGGCCTGTTATATCCCATTAATGTAACTGGTGTCTCATGAGCCTCTGCTACTATAAAGTGGGATCTAGCCAGGCATGGTGGCGCATGTTTGTAATCCCAGCATTTGGGAGGCTGAGACGGGAGGATCTGGGTTCGTGGCCAGCCTCAGCTACCTAGTGAGGCACTCTGCAACTTAGTGAGACCCTGTTTCAAAATAAAGAATAGCCAGGTGTGGTGGCGCACACTTGTAATCCCAGCATTTGGGAGGCTGAGACCGGAGGATCCTAGTTCGCGGCCAGCCTCAGCTACCTAGTGAGGCACTCTGCAACTTAATCAGACCCTGTTTCAAAATAAAGAATAAAAAATAGGGCTGAGGGTATAGCTCGGAGGTAGAATGTCCCTGAGTTCAATCCCCAGTACTGCAAAAATAAATAAAATAAAAAATAAAAATAAATAAAGAATAAAAAATAGGGCTGGGAGTGTAGCTCAAAGGTAGAATGCCCTTGAGTTCAATCCCCAGTACCGCAAAAAAATAAAATAAAAATAAGTAAATAAATAAAGTCGGAGCCGGGCGTGGTGGCGCACGCTTGTAATCCCAGCATTCTTCGGGAGGCTGAGACCTGAGGATCCCGGTTCGCGGCCAGCCTCAGCTACCTAGTGAGGCACTCCGCAACTCAGTGAGACTCGGTTTCAAAATAAAGAATAAAAAATAGGGCTGGGGCCGGGCGTGGTGGCGCATGCTTGTAATCCCAGCATTCGGGAGGCTGAAACCGGAGGATCCGGGTTCGAGGCCAGCCTCAGCTACCTAGTGAGGCCCTCTGCAACTTAGTGAGACCCGGTTTCAAAATAAAGAATAAGAAAATAGGGCTGGGGGTATACCTCGGAGGTAGAATGCCCCTGAGTTCAATCCCCAGTACCGCAAAAAAAAAAAAAAAAAAAAAAAAAATAGGGCTGGGGGTATAGCTCGGAGGTAGAATGCCCCTGAGTTCAATCCCTAGTACCGCAAAAATAAATAAATAAATAAAAAAATAAAGTCGGATCTAGTAATTGCCTTATCTGACGTCCAGTGGTGGTGATATGAAAATAAGACTGTATTTAGCATGCAGAAGCTCCTGGATTCAATCCTCAGCACCAAAAAAAGAAAAAAATTGTAAAATAATACTCTTCCATGATGATTGTAACTTTGTGTGTGTGTGTGTGTGTGTGTGTGTGTGTGTGTGTGTGGTACTGGGGATTAAACCCAGAGACATTCTACCTCTGAGCTACACCCCTAGCCCTATTTTATTTTTTATTTGGAAACAGAATCTCATTAAGTTGTAGAGGGCCTTAGGAGGTTGCTGAGGTTTGCTTTGAACGTGAAATCTTCTGTCTTAGCCTCCCATGTACTAGAATTACAGGTGTGTGCCACCATACCCAGCTTTTATTTTTACTCTTTGTGTGTGTGTCTTTGTTTTTGTGGTACTAGAGATTGAACCCAGGGGCAGTCTACCTCTGAGATACATTCCCCAGGCCT
This sequence comes from Graphiurus murinus, assembly GCA_004027655.1. Taxonomy (NCBI): domain Eukaryota; kingdom Metazoa; phylum Chordata; class Mammalia; order Rodentia; family Gliridae; genus Graphiurus; species Graphiurus murinus. Next base: position 1,710 of record PVLC010036932.1, on the reverse strand, counting down.
ATTTTATTTGTTATTTCAAAACGGTTTCATTAAGTTATCAAGAGTCTCACTAAGTTGCTGAGGCTGGTCTCCAACTTGCTATCCTCTGGCTCAGCCTCTCAAGAACTGGGATTACAGGCTTGTGCCACCACACCTGGCTCTTAACCTTTCATATTTGGTTATTTACTCAGCAACAAATATCATTGGAGTTTCACTTTGCATTGGAGCATTGGACATTAATTTGTGGGGATGCAAAGATAGAAAAAAAAAAAAGTCCCTCAGAAAGGTCAAGGTAGCCAGACATAATGGTGGCATGTTTATAATCCCAATACTTGCCGGGCATGGTGATGCACGTTTGCAATCACAGCATTTGGGAGGCTGAAACTGGAGGATCCGGGTTCGCAGCCAGCCTCAGCTGCTTAGTGAGGCCCTCCGCAACTTAGTGAGACCCTGTTTCAAAATAAAGAACAAAAAAATAGGGCTGGAGCTGTAGCTCGGAGGTAGAATGCCCCCTGGGTTCCATCCCCAGTACTAAAAAAAAAAAAGTCCCAATACTTGTGAGGCTGAAATAGAAAGATTACAGGTTTGAGGCCAGGTCAGCCTCAACAATTTAATGAGACACTGTTTCAAAATAATAAAAGGTCTGGGAGATACGGAGCATAGTGGTGCATGCCTGTAATCCCAGTACTTGGGAGGCCAAGACAGGAAGATTGCATGTTTGAGGCCGGCCTTAGCAATTAGTAAGGCCCTGTTTCAAAATCAAGTAGCCGGGCATGGTGGCACACACTTGTAATCCCAGTACTTGGGAGGCTGAGACTGGAGGACCCAGGTTTCCAGCCAGCCTCAGCTACCTAGTGAGGCCCTCTGCAATTTAGTGAGCCCTTGTTCCAAAATAAAGAACAAAAAATAGGTCTGGGGGTGTAGCTTGGAGGTAGAATGCCCCTGGGTTCAATCCCCAGTGCTGGGGGGAAAAAAAAATCAGGAAGGAGGGAAAGCTGTTTTCAGAAACCATTGATAATTTGGTTGGCTAGTTTAGGGACTAAGGGAAAAGTGTGGAACGAGATTCAGCTAGATATTGAGGTTCAAGCCAGGTTTAGAAGGGTTTTGTTTGCTAAGAATTTGTAGCTCTCAATAGGGACTATTGAATGGAGAGCGGGGAAGTGACATGATCTGCTCTCTGGGTGAAGAAGCTCACTCTGGAGGCAGGGCAATCAGGCAGGGCAAATGAATACTGGAACTAGGGCAGTAGAAGTGGGAGATGGAGAGGAAGAGAAGAAAATTTTTTTTAAAAAGACAAAATCGAGAGCCGAGCGTGGTGGCGCACGCTTGTAATCCCAGCATTTGGGAGGTTGAGACTGTAGGTTCCGGGTTCGCGGCCAGCCTCAGCTACCTAGTGAGGCACTCCGCAACTTAGTGAGACTCGGTTTCAAAAATAAAGAATAAAAAATAGGGCTGGGGATATAGCTCGGAGGTAGAATGCCCCTGAGTTCAATCCCCAGTACCAAAAAAAAAGACAAAATCGGCTGGGCGTGGTGGCGCACGCTTGTAATCCCAGCATTTGGGAGGTTGAGACTGTAGGTTCCGGGTTCGAGGCCAGCCTCAGCTACCTAGTGAGGCACTCCGCAACTTAGTGAGACTCGGTTTCAAAATAAAGAATAAAAAACAGGGCTGGGGGTATAGCTTGGAGGTAGAATGCCTCTGAGTTCAATCCCCAGTACCGCAAAAAAAAAA
>PVLC010036931.1:0-15396 GCA_004027655.1 Graphiurus murinus | reverse complement strand
GAAATAGACTATGCTCACCAGGCAGGAAATGGGGCAAAGCCACCTGAGAACGTGTTTGCAGTGAGGACCGAACACCCTGTGTGATGTTGGACTGGGTGTCGAAGTCACCTCTCAGTAGGACATCCACTGCCTCTCCTCCATGAGGGGATTTCTGAAGACAAAATAAACCTGAAGTTCTCACAGGTCCTAGTGATTGGGAACTTCTCAAGGTTTGGTTTTTTTTTTTTTTTTTTTTTTGTACTGGGGATTGAACTCAGGGGCCTTTTACCTCTAAGCTACACCCCTAGCCCTTTTTATTTTTTATTCTGAATCAGGGTCTCCTTAAGTTGCTGAGGCTGGCCTCAAACTTGTGATCCTCTTGTCTTAGCCTCCCAAGTACTGAGATGACAGGCATGTGTCATTGTGCCCAGCTTGGTTTTATTCTTCAAAACAAAACAAAACAAAAAATAAAAGCAGCAGATACATATTCTACCCAGAATGCTAGAAATCAGTTTGTATCTTTTATACATGGAAAGTCTCAGCGCCATGTATGGCAGATTAAAAATATTGGATCAATATCAGCTATTCACTCTGCATTCACTTAGCAAATATTTATTGAAGTCTCCCAATATGGCAGGCACCTTTCTAAGTACCAGGGATACAGCAGCGCAGAAAATCCAAAATTTATGTCCTCATGGTGTCCTGGGATAACGTGGTCCCACTCGTGGGTCCTTGGCCTCCGTGATAAAAAGAATTTTAACACATGCCAGTAGGGGACAAAAGGCAGGCATTTATTCAGGGAAACAAGGGACTCGGGGAAAACAGAGAAGCGGAGGAGATCTTCCTGGCCAGGCAAAGAGACCGGAAGAGCGGAAGCGGGCCTTTTTATAAACTTTCAAGAGGGGCGGGCACAGAAGCAGTCTGGACCTCCTCCTTTCTCAGGTATTGGTGGTTGATAGGTAGGCGTTCCAAGTTGGATCCTCCTCCTTTCTCAGGTTTCGAAGATGGGAGGTCGCTGAAGTCTGGCCTTTGTCCAAAAGGATTTCCGGTGAGGGCAGGGTCTATGAACTCTCCAGATTTTTAAAGCTATATTTTTCCTTTCCTTCCCAATGTCTCCTTCCTGCCTAAATTTTAATTCTTTCTACTCTACCTCATCAATGGGGAGCGTGGCCTAGTCAGTAAGTATGGAAAGGATAAAGTGAATAAATAAAAATATTAAATATTAGAAAGTGATTAAAGCTAAGGAGAAAACCCAGTAGGGAATAAAGGACAGAAGTGCCAGAGCGGAGAGAGCCCGGGGCTTAGGGAGGGGAGAGGGCTCCAGGCTTAGGTACACAGAGGGAACCCTGTGTGCCTACAATCAGGCCAGCAATCCCCAGCTGGAAATGGTGCAGTGCCGGACCCAGCCAGCAGGGGGACCCCGAGAAGAATGGGAGCATGCAGGAGCTACTCCAGCCCTTTAAAAACCTTGGGAACTTGAAGTTATTCCAGGGCTAGTTACTCTACACACACTGGCAAAAGAAACTCTCCAAGTCGAGATCGCTTCTGTTGCTGTTGTTGTCAGAGAAAGAGTTTCCCAGCAGCCCGCTGTGAGCCAGAACTTCAGCGAACCAACAGCAAGGAGGCCGTGCTGGCTGGAGCAGAATGAGCACCGAGAGAGCGGACCAAATGGTTAGGATTGGTGTTAGACAGGGCAGGGTGTGGGTCTTGGCAGAAGTTTTTGGCTTTGAGAGAAATACAGAGGTGTGGGAGGCTTTTTACTTATTTCTGACCGCTTTACTTAGACGGTGTACAATTACCATTATTTTTCATAAAGTTACAGAGTTGTGACATGATCGCTATCCAAGTTTAGAAAAATTTCATCACCTCAGAGAGATCCGGTGACCCTGGCAGTCACTCTGCTCATGCACCCAGCCCCAGGCAGCTGCTGATTCACTTTCACTATCTACGGGAGGGTTTTGAGCAGAAGCTAGGTAAGACCTGATTTGCATGATTACTTCTATTGTTTCCTTTCTGTTTAAGCTGAACAAAGTTTCTGTTCTCTTTTTTAGCTGGTAACTTAATTTTTTTCGGGGGGTAGGGGGACACATCCATGGGTCTGGTGGTACTCACTAGGTGCTGGAACAGGGTTTGACCTCGTAGCCCCAGTGAGTCAAGACAGAAACCTGACCGGTAGCCAGCCTCCCTAGCCCAAAGTGCTCTGACCAGCTGAACCCCTGTGGTTCCTGGCTTTTGGCCCTGCCCTCTTGTGGTTGTGTGGTTGTGATTGGGACCAAAGTTCGCTGTGAGGGACAGAGTCTGCAATTTGCCTTCACCAGGGTCCCCTGAGGAAATGAATAATTAAAGGACCTCACATCTGTCCCTCTGCTGGAGCAGAACACAGGTGCCTTTTGCATTTCCTGGGTTTGAGAACAAGGTAATTGGGCAAGAAATCAGCAGCAGCAGGTGTCAGCTGCCCGGGAGGCTTTTACCAATTAAGCCATGGAGGGGGGAGGCTTTTACCAATTAAGCCATGGAGGGCAACAGTGTGGGACCGCCCTGGGACACCACAGAGGGAGGCCTGGGGGTTCTAATTATCAGCTGTCAAGAAGTCGGGGTGGGGGGCAAGGCACAGGATTGGGCAGAGTTTAGAAGCGATGAGGAGTGGGGAGCAAGTCAGGGGAGAGGCTTGCCAAGGCCCCAGGCCCAGAGTTGGCTACAGAAGAGGCTGGGAGGTGACTTTTTCTCTCTCAGCCTCCCTTTATTTGCAAACTGGAGAAAATAACATCTACAATATTAACTTGCCATAGGATTTAATGAAATAAAGTTTATAAAGCACTTTCAATGTGCTTGCTATACAGTGGGTCTTCCATAGACAGTAGTTGCGATTGGACTTTCTTTTTGTTGGGAAACATTGTTATTGTTGGTTGTTATTATAATTTTCTGTTATTCTTATTACCAAGAGGAGCTGGGCAGAAGGAACTGAAACAGAGGCCACAGTGGCTAGGCAGCTGGCAGTTTCTAGAACTCTAATATGTACTTAGTGCATCTGAGGAGCCTGCTAACATGCAGAGTCTAATGCCACAGGGGTGGTGTAGGGACCCAGGTTCTACACTTGTCACAGGCCCCCAGGTCCAAGAACCACTAAAACAGCACTGTGCAGTACAGTGCCACTGCTCCTCTGTGGCTGTTGAGCACTCAAAATGTGACCAGTTGAAATTAGGAGGTGCTTCTAAGCATGAAGTGTGCATTGGATTTCAAGGACTTAGAAACAATGCAACAATGTGTGTATTAGTCAGCTTTTTGCTGCTGTGACTAAATACCTTGGAAAAACAACTTAAAGGAGGAAAGACTTATTTTGGTGCACGGTTTCAGAGGTTTCCGTCTGCAGTAGGCCAGCTTCGTTGTTTCCAGGACCTATGGTGAGACAGCTTCATATGGAAGGGTGCAGCAGAACAAAGGTGCTCTCACCTTAAGGCAACCAGGAAATGTGGGGGAGAGAGGAAAGGACCAGAATACTGCCACAGTGACCTTCTTCCTTCAGTTAGACCCCATCTCCTACATTTTCCATGCCCTCCCAATAATCCATCCAGCCATGAATCCCTCAATAGATGAACCCATTAGTTAGATGAGGGCCCCCCTGATTCAATTGCTTCCCCGAAGCCCACCTCTGAATGTTGCTGCATTGGGGACCATGCAATCCGTCAACACATGAGCTTTTGGGGACATTCCAGATCTCTTTAGTATTTCTTTTCCTATTGATTTGATGTTGAAGTGATAATATTTTTCATGTGCCCGGTTAAGTAAGATGATAATATAATACTAATATTATAATTAGCGTCACCTGTTTCCTTTTATTTTTCCTCATGAAGGTACTAGGTGCGTGTGTGGCTCATATTCTTTTTCTCCTGGACAGTGCTGCCAGAGTTTTCTTCAGCTTTATCAGGCCAGTTCAGGATCAGTTAAAGGATATTAGAGGGAATGGCTGGTAGAGAGGATTTTGAAATTTCCCAACACAAAGAAATGATCAGTGTTTGAGGTGACAGATATGCCAGTTACCCTGAGCTGAAGATCATTGCCCATCATATACATGTACTGAAATGTCCCACAGTACCCCACACGTGTGTGCAATTACATTGTGCCACTTATAAATGCATTTTTTAAAAAACATTTGTAAAAATGCAACAATACAATCAATGATATTAGAGGGATTCCCTTAGAAGGACTTAGTTTTGAGATGTGACTCTGAGTTAATGACCTTAGGTCCAGGGAGACCCACAGGCAGTGAGAGGTGAGACCTCAGGTTCAGAGGTGAGAAACGATCAATGTCACACAGTCTCCAGCTGAGACTGGAGGCCAACAGCATGTTCTACAAATCAGTGTGAGCCACAGTCACCCTCGGGGTGGACCACAGGTGCCTTCCTAACCTCCAGAGTTCAGAAGGATGGTCTCTCCTCTCTCTTTGGTGACAGGCAGGAGCCCCACAGACGACATGAGGCTATGGCTGAGAGGCCTGGTCCTCCAGGCACTGAGGAGCTCCCGGAGATTCAGCGGGTCTCAGGGGCAGCCGCCACCTCTCCCTGCCCCACAGAAGCTCGTGGCCACCTGGGAAGCCATCAACCTGGGGAGGCAGCCAGTGCCCGAGTACTTCAACTTTGCTCATGACGTGCTGGACGTGTGGAGTCAGCTGGAAAAGGTGAAGTACATCCTGTCTTAGTGGCCACCTTGGACATGCGAGGCTGCCCTCTGCCGCCCCAAGGAGACTTAGGCTATAAGACAAGTTGATTTGGAAATTTTTACCTGGGAATTCTGCAAGTCCTAAAATGTAAACCCTTAGCATTTAAGCTTTAGGGGAAAAATTATGATCAAGTGTTATGAGCCATTAATACCCTTGCAGTATCCTTGAAGTGTGTCCCATTCCCAAGCCCAAATTACACCATGACACAGTTATGCCCCTCCTGAGTCCCTTCTGGTTGATCGAATCAACTGAAGGAAGAAGTTTTGTTTGGCTGCTACTCTATCTTCCATAGTTCTCTCATTCTCATTCATGTTCCTTCTAAATTAGGAGAGAGAAGAGCGGAGGCTCAAAGCTTTTCACAGGTCAGAGTGAACACATAGAAATTGAATAAGATACCCAGTCGTGGTGGCACATGCTTGTAAGCCCGGTACTTGGGAGGCTGAGTCAGGAGGATCGCAGGTTCTCAGCCAGCTTCAACTACTTAATAAGGCCTTCCACAACTTAGTGAGACCCTGTTTCAAAAATAAAGAATAAAAAATATGGCTGAGGGTATAGCTCAGAGGTAGAATGCCCCTGGGTTCAATCATCCCCAGTACTGAAAAAAAAAAAAAAGAAAGAAATTGAATAAGATAATTCAGATTTCATTGTGTCTCTGCATTTGTTTCCTTTTTTATTTTCCCTTGTATATATATGTGTCTGTTTCTTCCTGTGTTGCATGTATGCTAAAGTCACTAATGTTTCACTCATAAACACAGAATATAAATTTTTATTTTGAAGAAATTTGTGTTAATTTTAAGGTAACCCTGTTTAAAGAAAAATGAGATCAACGCTACTATTAGTAGCAATAGTGACGTTATATACTGCTAGTGGATATGGTAATACACAAGTGCCGTGAAGATGAATGAGATTGAAAAGCAGGCTTTGCAGTCAGACAGACATTGGTCACCCACAAGCGTGAAGTATCAAGTTGGACAAGGTCCCTACATTTTCTAGATCTGTTTTCTCACTGGTAAAATAGAAGTCGTACCGTATGCTACTGAGAGCTGTTTTGAGAGTTATGTGCGGAGTGTGAGGGATGAAGCGAGGATGCTCCCTTTGTAACTGTCTACAAATTCTCAACCTTTTGCCATGCCAGAGAGCAGCCTTAGAGGACTTGTAACCATAAAAAACAAACAAGCAGGATTAAGTCAGCAAAAAAATGATGAAATAAGGACTTTCAACAAGTCTGTTGCTTCATAAAAATGACAATAACAATGATAACAACATCCCCAGGAAAAGTTGCAGAATCCATTTTTTTTTTTAGAATATTGGAAACCAGCCAGAGATTGCAGCAACACAGGGAGTGTTTGTTAAGGAAATTGGCTGACTCTCAGCAAGAATAGCAGCTTGGTGGCCATTTAACTTTCCTTAGTCCTACCCCCCACTTTCCAGACAATTGGTGGCCTTGGAAAATATCAGTTCTCATTCCCTTACCACCTGGTAGTCACAGAGGGTGCAGAATGGAGTTGGAGCTTTTCAAAGCTTCCTTCCCAAAGAATTATCATCATTTGAGTTGTCTGGTGGTTCTTTGAAAGACCCCATTTGCACGGCTCTCTGTATGTGACCTGACTCAGAACTCAACTGGTGAGAAAAACATTTTCCCTGGGGTCCATTTGTCAAAAACAATCACAGGCAAGTGTTTTAACTGTGTTTGTGTGAGGTGGTAGATAAAATTTGGAGCAAACAATAGACTAACCCAAAAAGCTAACATAGAAACGCTCAGGAATGAGATGTCTACAGAAGCCTTAAAAACTATCAACATATTCCTGGAAATCTTGAAAGCGACACACGCAAGTGGGACTGTGTGCATTTCCAGGGCTTCGCACGGGCTTAGGAAAGACCCCAGAAAACTGCATGCTTCGCCTCTAGCTGACCTTGAGGTTTTGAGCAAACAGAAGTTTAGGCAGAGCTGCTAATTCATACACAGTTTCTTTTTAGGATAATGAAACTATTTGGGGATTAGATAGTGGTGACAGTTATTGAACCTTGTGGAATATACTAAAAACCCATGAATTGTGTACTTTAAAGTGGTGAGGTTTTTTTTTAATTGCCTATGACTGATAAATATTTCAATTTATGGAAAGGGAGGACACAGGACAGTATAAATCATCTGCTACCTTTTGTGTTCAAAAGCTAATATGGAAAAAATATATATTTATGTTCGCTTAAAGAAGTACTACAAGAATATGCAAGAAGCTAATAAAAAAAAAAGGTTGCTCACTAAGATTGGTGAAGTAGGGTAGAGAGGCCAGGAATGGAGTGAGCCTTCTCAATGTATATCTTAACATATTATCTTGATTTTTGAAGCTTATGAATATACTAAATATTAACTATAGTAAACAAAATAATTTTTTTAAAAACCTCAATTATATCTCCTCCTCCTCCTCTTCTTCCTCTTCCTCCTCCTCCTCCTCTTTCTCCTCCTCTTTTTCCTGTTCCTTCTCCCCCCTCCCCCTCCTTCTCCCCTTTCCCTCCCCCTTCTCCTTTGCTCCTGCACCCTATCTAGGCTGGGCACCGCCCCCCAAATCCTGCATTCTGGTGGGTGAACAGCAAGGGGGCAGAGGTCAAGTGGAACTTTGAAGAGTTGGGGAAGCAGTCCCGGAAGGCAGCCAACGTTCTCTCAGGGGCCTGCGGCCTACAGCCCGGGGACAGGATGATACTGGTGCTCCCGCGCCTCCCAGAGTGGTGGCTGATCAGCGTGGCTTGTCTGCGGACAGGTCAGTGAGCAGGACTCGGACCCCCAGTTGGGGCAGACACTGCCTTCCAGAGCTTAGTGGTTTCCACCAGGTTTGGGCGATGGAGCAAAATGATCTCATGTGGAGTTGTGTTTCCTTCCCCTTTTGCTCAGCCACCACACGCGTGATTAGATCCAGGGGGCAGATAGTGATGTTATACATAAAAGCAGGCCCACTCATTATGGGCTGAGTGCCAAGAGCTCACTTTTCTTTATTTTTCTTTCTCGAGCAGTTGACAGGCCCCTCGGTAAGCGATTTGCATGTAGAGGCTGAGACAGGTGGATCGCAGGTTTGCAGCCAGCCTCAGAAACTTAGTGAGACACTCCACAACTTAGTGAGGCCCTGTTTCAAGATAAAAAATAAAATAATAGAAAGTAAAAAGGGCCGGCGTGTAGCTCTTAGGTGGAATATCCCTGGGTTGAATCCCCCAGTAAAACACACACACACACCAAAAAAAAAAAAAAAAAAAGCAGTAGGCAGTAAGGAAGGACCCTGCCTTGGCTGTCAATTTGTGGTTTCTTTCTCTGTCCTTACTAATGCAATGTGTCAGCATGTGTGACTCTTAGGACCTATTTACTCTTATCTCTGACACGAGAGGGTCAGATTCAATGGAATGTTTACAAACTTCATTCTGAGATACTCAAGGTTTTTGAAGGGTCTGATTCAAATTTGCCCTCGATTTCTTCTTCTTTACCCCTTTCCCTTGGGAGGAGATGAAGTCAGCCACCCTTAGAGTGGCTTTGGCTGAAGCAACATGGGGGTCCTGGAGCCCCCACCTCTATGCCTCCCCTGTTACCAGAAAGCAACCCACACCTAACACAAGAATTCTTGCAGCATTTTGAAAGGTATGGGAAAACCATCGAGCTAGGGGATCTGTAAGGAAATGTAATAAAACTGAGATAGTAGACTTAGGATTACCATTGTGTGCTTCACTATGTCAGCTTTACAACATATTACCTATGTACTCTTGGGCAAGTTACTTCCACTTCCCAGGGTTATAAGAATTTAATAAAACAATGCATGTAAAGTTCTCTGCACACATCAATGCTCCAGAAGTATTTTCTGATTTCCTTATTGCCATTATTATCACCTCTTCCAGCTGAGGAACTCCAACCCTCTCCAGCCCCTTCCTGCTTCCATTTCTGTTCTCCACCCTGGGGTCTTCCTCTGCTATTGAGTCCGCCTTCCCTCTCTATGTGGTTCAGGTGTGACCATGATTCCTGGCATCTCTCAGCTGACAGAGAAGGACCTCAAGTACCGGCTGCAGATGTCCAAGGCTAAGGCCATTATCACCAATGACTCCCTAGCTCCGAAGGTGGAAGCCGTCAGCGCTGACTGTCCCTCCCTCCAGACCAAGCTGCTGGTGTCTGACAGCGGTCGCCCAGGCTGGATGAACTTCAGGGAACTCCTGGGGTGAGTTGAAGCTCTCCAGGAGAATGACAATCAAATGAAGCCAAGGCATTTCCCCTCTAAGCCCAAAGAGATGCAATGCATCACCAACTGCATGCAAGGGGAGTGAATTGGAGGGGAACGTTTGCTTTGGAAGCCAAACTGACCTGACTCATAGTCCTTGTGACCCCCTTAATGTTCAAGTCACTCATTTAGTCAGTACTGAATGGGTCACTAGCTCTTCTGAATCTCATTTGCCTCTATACCTGTGGCAGTAGTTATTAGAGCTATTAAAGTATATGAGATAACCCACATGATGCATTGGTACCTAGCAGGTGGTTAATAACCAAACAGCTGCCATATATTGAGTGCTTAGTGTATGCTACGCACCATGCTAGGTAAGCATCACCTGTATTCATGCATGCAGGAAAGATTTAGTGAACATCTTATTTTGTGACCAGTACCATGTTTGGTTGCTCAGAACACTGTAATGAATAATCTTATTTAACCCTTAAAAAGAATCCTATGAAGTGCAATTTAACTCAATTTTGCAGACAAGGAAGCAGGCCTGGAAAAATAAAGGGACTTGCCCAAGGTGCTAAAACGTATTTAAGGCAGGAATGGGATGGAACCACGGCCACATTTGCCTTGGAGCAAGGACCTGGTGGAAACTTGTCTCAGAATTTGAAAGTTTGTCCTGATTGGAGGCCGGAATCTGAAAGGGGGCCCCTTGGAGGCCTATACTATTGACTCCCAAATGTCCATCCCATTGATTCACCAGGATGCTGTTTTAATTATAGTTTCCAAGGCCCTGCACCAAAACTACCTAACCAGGGATACCTGAGCAAGGGCCCCAGGATTCTGTATTAAAAAAAAATCAGCCCATGTGATTTTTGATAAACTCTCAGGTTGGCCTAGATCAGTGGCTCTCAATTTTAGTTGTCATTAGAATTACCTGAGGGAGCTTCAGAAAATGTCAAGATACCAATTTTTGTTTGTTCAAGGTGGGGCCCAGGTGATGGTATTGCTTTTAGAAACATACCCGAGGATCCCAAGGTACAGCCAGGGTTGAGAATTGTGGGTTAGCCGAGTCCCCAAATCACAAAACTTTGGAAATCATACAAATCATGACCCCCTAAATTTGGATAAACCTTTTGAAAATAGCTCTAAATTGTTAAGCATCGAGGTAGGAATGGGGCTAAGCCTAAATGTGCAGAATTATCACATGGATATGTGTGTGTTTGCCTGGAAAGTCCTCATGCCCTGGCCAGAGAAGTTGGGGCTCTTTTGAGTGAATCATTTAACCATTTTGAGCCTCAGTTTCCTTATGTCCAAAAGGACTATGATGATAAAACCCTGTGAGGTGATTTGGATAATACAAACTGGGACTCTCAGCTTGGCACCTCACATATGGTATTTACTGAAACGGTCATCATATCATTGTCATAGGTATTATTGAAACTGTTCACTATTTATATCACTAGGGTTACCACTTCATATTTTTACATTTTCTAGAGAGGCATCTGCAGAGCACACCTGCGTAAGGACCAAGAGTCGAGACCCGCTGGCTATTTACTTCACCAGTGGAACTACTGGGTCCCCCAAGATGGTTGAGCACTCCCAGTGCAGCTATGGACTGGGTTTTGTGACCTGTGGAAGGTACTGGGGTGGCCTGTCTGGAGGGTCCAAAAGTGAGTAGGGGGTGCCAGCAAAGGAGGAAGGGGCAGGAACTGAAGTTAGAAAGCAAATCAGGTTGAGTCCTGAGGACTTCGGGCTTTATTCTGAGCAGGATGAAAAGTCATTGGAGGTTTTTGTTTGTTTGTTTGTTTTTTAAATTGTAGTTATACATACATTTACCACTTTTAAAATATTTTTAACTATGTGTAGTGGCACATGCCTGTAATCTAAGTACTTGGGAGATGGAGGCAGAATAATTGCAGGTTCCAAACCAGCCTCAGCAACTTAGCGAGATTCTCAGCAACCTAACGAGACCCTGTTTCAAAAAAAAAAAAAAAAAAATGAGAAAGGGCCTGGGATATAGGCTGGGGAAATGCCTCTGAGTTCAATACCCAGTCTCCTCCCCTCCCCAATTTTTAACTGATGCATAAAAATTGTACCATGGAGTATCATGTGATGTTTCAATGAATGAATACTTTAAAAAATTTTTTTCAAATCAGGGTAAACCTATCTCTATCCTCAAACATGTATGATTTATTTATGGTGAAAGCATTCAAAACCCTTTCTTATAGCAAAATCTGCCACCTTAATCATTGTTAAGAGTATTGTCCAATATCATTAAGTGCACGTACAGTGTTACACCACTCTTGCCAGCATCCATCTCCTCCTAATGCAAAGTCCAACTCAAGGCTGAAAAAATGTTGGCTGAGAAAAGTGCCCTTGGCACATGTCTGGAGGTTATTTGCCTCCTTATACCTTGTTCTCACTAGACTGTGAACTCCTTGACAACATGGAACCTATCGTTTTAGTTCTATATCCTTAGCCTGGGACAGAGGTACAGAAGAGGTACTCAATACATGTTCATTGAGAAAATAGTGTCTTGATCGTTCTTACACAGATGTGACAAACATAAGAATCTACGGTGGTCAGAGCTCCAAATAGGCAATGGATCATACAATCCTTTGTAAAATTAGAGGCATTTCTGGGGGTACTGATGTTTTCTAATTTTTAACAGGCAATGGGTAGCCTTGACCGAAAAGGACATCTTCTGGAACACAACCGACACGGGTTGGGTAAAGGCATCCTGGGCTCTATTCTCCGCCTGGTCTACTGGAGCTTGTATTTTTGTTCATGAGCTGCCTCAGGCTAATGCCAAAGTTATTCTGAATGTAAGAGACTGAAGCATCATGTATGTCTGGGGTGTAAATGAGATGAGTGGGATAGAAATTTCAAGGTTGTAAGAAAAGAGTCACAAACCAGTGACCATAAGGCTTCCTTCATGTGATATTAACCAAAAAGTCTCTCAAGGACCTCTCATCATGCGGTCCCTGCCCACCTGGCTTCTTTAATTATTGCCTGTACTTAAGTTATATCTCTAAATGTAAGAGTATTTCTTCTCTCCCAAACTTTGCACATCCTACTTTTTATACAGGGGAGTGCCTCTCTCTACCACCTTTCTGTTTAGGAATCCATCAAAGCCCTAGTTATTTGTCAAGACTTTGAGTAAAATCAAAGTCTGCTCTTCCACCTTGCATTCTGCGGTCCTTGGCACTCATGAGTGTTTCAGCCAACACTAGTCCTGCTGGCTCCGTCCCAGCATCCCGGGGGGCCTTCTCACGGGGGAAGAGAATTGATACCCTGGCAAGGACACAGGGAACCTTTCTTCTGTCCTCTGCATACTAACTGATATCCCTTCGAACATCAGAGGATCGGTCTCCTCATACTCACTGAATCGAGGTGAGATGTATCACACTGTGGCTAATAACATAATCAGACCTGGACTCTCAGCCTGCATTTTATTTATTTATTTATTTATTTAGTTAGTTAGTTAGTTAGTTAGTTATTGTGGTACTGGAGATTGAACCCAGGGGCATTCTACCTCTGAGCTACACCCCCAGCCCTATTTTTTATGCTTTATTTTGAAACAGAGACTCACTAAGTTGTGGAGGGCCTCACTAAGTAACTGAGGCTGGCTACAAACCTGTGATCCTCCTGCCTCATTGGGAAAGTCACCTAGCCTTTCTGAGACTCTGTTTCCACATCTGAAATAAAAGAAGAGATAGTTATATAGAGTTGTCATAAGAATGAAAGGCACAGGTCCTGGGTCAGAATACATTCTTAATGTATATTAGTTATTATTTTTGCTCAAACTCATCACCATCCTTATTCGTGTAGGACTTGATCAGCCAGTGTGTGTGCTTTCTCCTTGCACAGCCTACAGCCCTGATATGATGCATTCATTATCTATTACTATGAAGTAATATTTACCCCAAACTCAGCAGCTTAAAACACATTCATTGTCTCACAGTCTCTGACGGTCAGGAACCTGGAGGAGGCTTAACTGGGTGTTCCAGAACAAAACCTCTCATGAAGTTCAATAGGCCAGAAGTCAGCTAGATACTGCCATGCTCACAGCAGCATTATTAACAATTGCCAAAAAGAGGAAGCAACCCAAGTGTCCATCAACAGCTGAATGAGTAAAGAAAATGAGGCTTACACATAACACTGAATATCATCCAGCCTATTATTTATGTATTTATTTATTTTTGCATGTCACTGGGGATTGAACCCAAAGGCATTCTACCACCGAGTTACATCTGCAGCCCTATTTTGTTTTGAAACAGGGTCTCACTAGATTGTTGAGGGTCTTGCTAAGTTGCTGAGGCTAGTCTTGAACCTGTGAACCTCCTGTCTCAGTTTCTCAAGTACTGGGATTACAGGCATGCGCTGCCATGCCAGAATTCATTCGGTCTTTGGAAAGAAGGAAATTCTAATGAGTGAACCTTGATGACATTGTACTAAGTGAAAGAAGCCAGGCATAGAAAGACAAATATTACATGATTCCAGTATGTAAGATTCCTAGAATAGTCGGATTTGTAGAGACAGAGTAGAATGGTGGTTACTGAGAATTGAGAGGGAGGGAAACAGAGTTATATTATAATTGATATAATTTCCGTTTGGGAAGATAAAAAGAGTTCTGGAGATGGATGGTGGTCATGATTGCACAACAACCATGCTAGAGTCACTGGACTGCACACTCGAATAGGGGTAGAGAGGGTCGATTTTACTGTGTCTATTCTACCTCAGTAATAATTTTTAAGAAAATATCATCTAGGACGGTGTTCCTCTCAACATGGGTTGGGGTTGGAGAATCTTAAAAACAGTCTCAATGGTTTTTAGCAGCATTCAGTTACTCACTGGCTGTCCTTGTCCGTGGGACAGCTCAAAGGGACTCATGACCTGGTGGCATGCCACCTCCATAGCAAGTAATCTAAGAGAGGGAGAGCATCAAGACAAAGACTGTTGTCTTCCTGTGAGCTGTTCTCAAAAGTCACCTCAACAGAATGCTGTTGGTCACATCAACCAACCGTGGTGCAGTGTGGGAGGGGATGCCCACAGATACCGGGAGGTGGAGGTGATACCACACATAGCTTTCTACTTCTCTTTGCTGATGAGAATATGCAGACCCAGCTCACCCACCCCATCACCATGAAGTCCCACCCCAGTGACTAACATCTCTGTCCCTTGCTTTTGTTTAGACTCTCACCAAGTTTCCAATCACCGCCTTCTGCTGTGTCCCAACTCTCTTCCGGCAGCTTGTACAGGAGGATCTGACCAGGTACAGCCCGTTGGTTGGTGTTTGAGGGCCTAAGTATGTGAATATGTGACATCGGAACCCCTACACTTCGCCACCTCTCATTCTAGCTCTCTGTCTTTTTATGTCTCTATCTATCTATACGTCTCTGTCTCCATCTGATACTTTTATTTCACACACACACGCATACTCATCACACACATACACCCATATCCTTTGTGGACACTCCTCAAAGATGGTTTTCTGGCCCCTGTTGTCCTCGTGTGAGCTGTTCTCAAAAGTCACCTCAACAGAATGCTGTTGGTCACATCAATCTACCCAGATGGAACTGAATAGATTTAAGGCAGTCTGAAATTTTCCCAGCTGACATGAGATGCTTTCCTATGGGGTTAGAGAAATTGCTGGATAACTGTTAACCACCTATGGAACAGGCCCTTAGATGCCCCATCTCCCAGCCTCAGGCTGACTGAGCCAGCCTCTCTCTGGATACCCGCCATGGGCCACCTGAGAGAGGGTGAGGAAGCACCATGGATGGTTCTCATCCTGGGAAGACAGGGCAAGTTGCTGGGGTCTTGAGGAGGATCCCCTCACCCTCCGTAACACGCTGACCTAACCTCTGTCTCCCTCTTCCAACCTCTCTGGAGTTGTGAGGCATTGTCCTCACCTGCCCCTGATCTTTTCTTGTCACCCTCTGGCCATGAAGGACCTGAAGAGGCAGCCCTCACATGATTCTCAAAGGAATTTTCCTATGATGAGAATCCATCTCTTTGATCCCTCTGTTGTGTCCATCCCCACATTACGAATCTGAGTAATTTATTCAAGAACAATTTGGTTGAATGATATTTGGAAATACTAAGTAACTCAATCCAACCAACTTGATATGAAGTGGAAGAAAAATGACTGAAAATGTATTTGCAATCACTGATTTTTTTTCCCTACATTTTGGATGATTTATCAAACTGGGAGGTAGTTTGGAAAATTATTTACTAATTTTATCTTTAGAAAAATTTTTTTGCAATATTATGGATTGACCCCAGTGGCTTTCTACCTCTGAGCTACACTCCTAGCCCTTTTTTAAAATTTTGAAACAGGGTCTCGCTAGGTTGCTGAGGCTGGTCACAAACCTGTGATCCACCTGTCTCAGTCCCTCAAGTGCTAGAATTACAGGCATGAGCCACAATGTCCAGCTCTTTAGAAATTTTTGAACTATTTGTCAGAATTTGGGGATCCTTTGAGAGGTACTTTTTATCCTTTTAATTTTTAAT
>PVLC010036930.1:0-15537 GCA_004027655.1 Graphiurus murinus | reverse complement strand
ACTGGAGATTGAACTCAGGGGCATTCTACCTCCAAGCTATACCCCCAGCCTTATTTTTTATTCTTTATTTTGAAACAGGGTCTCACTAAGTTGCGGAGTGCCTCACTAGGTAGCTGAGGCTGGCCACAAACCTGGTCTCAGCCTCCCAAATGCTGGGATTATAAGCGTGCACCACCATGCCCGGCTCTAAATATTTTTTTAAAAGTATGATTTAAAAAAAAAAAAAAAAGGTAAGATTTATAGAACATTAAATAGTTCTTTCCTTTCCCCAATAGTCCTGGCCTGGAAGGCTCTTTGTCACCAACTACACTAAGTAGTTTGGTGTTATTATTACTTGAACGTCATTCAAGGCTTTCATTCATTGCTCTAAGGAACACAGTCACATGTGACTTTGTGCAACTGCCTCTGGGGAGATAGTGTCATCTTTTTTGTCACAGACCATTTTCATAACGAGCCCTTCCCCCTCACATGATGCAGCAGGGTCTCAGCAGGCTGAACCCACCCAGCTGCTCGGTGGCTTTGTGCTTTGCACCAGGAAGCCTCCTGGGAACCAGAACAGCACCAACTTCTCGAGTTTCTACTTCACTGCCCCTCGGAGGGCACTGCTGATAAAAGGGAGGAGCGCTGCCTGCTCAAGTGTGGCTTGAAAGTCGAGGCAGAAGGAAAAAGAAGCGAGAATGTGGTACGATGGCCTGCAAACCCAAGACATGTGGCTGTGGGAATAGTGGCCCTACGGAACTATGTGTACAAACTAGTTCACAAGCTCCTGCAATGTGTACAAGCCAGTTCACAAGTACCCGCAATGTATGGCCAGCAACAAAGCCTTTGAGCCATTGCAAGAGTCTCTCAGTATTGCACTTACCAGAAAGAGAATTCCACTTCATCTCAGCTCTCAGTGTAGTTTGATTTGATGCTGCCTGCCTCGGACCCATTTACAAGAAAAAAAAAAACAAAAAACCCTGCAAAACCATGACTTGTCTTTCATTCGTACCTCAGTTCCAAAGTTTCTTCATACCTCAGTTCCAAAGCCAGAGACCAAAGACCTGATTGCAAACAGGAATGTATAGCTGGGTGTACACCTATAATCCCAGTACTTGGGAGGCCAAGACAGAAGAATCGAAGGTTCAAAACCAGCCTCAGCAATGTAGCAAAGCTCTCAGCAATTTAGTGAGACCCTGTTTCAAAATATAAAATAAAATAGGGCTTGGGGTGTAGCTTGGAGGCAGAATGCCCTGAGTTCAATCCTCAGTACCCAAAACAAAACAAAAGAAACAGGAATGTATTAGTTAAGATACAGCTAAGGATATAGTTTTTATAGGCATAGTAACATATGCCTATAATTCCAGTACTTGGGAGCCTTAAACAGGAGGACCACAGGTTCAAGGCCAGCCTCAGCAATGTAGCCAGACTCTTAGCAACTTAGTAAGACCCTGTTTCAAAGTAAAAAATAAAACAGAGCTGTGGATGTAGCTCAGAGGTAGAATGTCCCTCAGTTCAATCCCCTGTACCATGCAAGGAAAGAAGAAAAGAAGGAAGGAAGGAAGGAAGGAAGGAAGGAAGGAAGGAAGGAAGGAAGGAAGGAAGGGAGATGGAAGTTTGTTTTTCTGATATAAAAGTCTGAGCATAAGCTTTGCAGGGTTGGTATGATGTGTCCTGGTGTGGACATGGGTTGGAAAATAATTTCCAAGTCATAGTAGAGCTACAGACATGTTTATTTAGGAAAGCAAGAAATACACAGACGGGCGTGGTGCTTGGGAGGCTGAGACAGGAAGTTTGCAGGTTCAAGGCCAGCCTCAGCCATCAAGCAAGACCCTCAGCAACTTAGTGAAATCCTCTTTCAAAAAAATATAGCTGGGCGTGGTGGCACACGCTTGTAATCCCAGCATTTGGGAGGCTGAGACTGGAGGATCTGGGTTCGCGGCCAGCCTCAGCTACCTAGTGAGGCACTCCACAACTTAGTGAGACTCGGTTTCAAAATAAAAAATAAAAATAGGACTGGGGGTATAGCTCGGAGGTAGAATGCCCCTGAGTTCAATCCCCAGTACCACAAAAAAAAAAAAAAAAAAAAGAAATACACATTCAGGGGAGCATGTGGGCCATCTCCAGAGTGAGAGAGACACATTTGTGGAGTTTGTGGGTCCTCTTTTATAGAAGACTTCCAAGAGCAGGGAGTAGGAGGAGGCATGTGATGATAACATCGGTCCGGTAGTGACAAGATGTTCAGAGTGTTTGTTCATCTCTCCAGTCCTGATGGGGCCGTCAAGGACATGTCAGGCTCATTGTGGTCTGTGGTCAGAACACTCCATTCTTTGAGATCCCTGAAGCCTCCCCTTGGCTGCCTCCCAAGGTAAAAGAAAGGCACTCTAGCACGTGGCTCCATGATGTTGGGGACCCAGTTTCCTCCTATCTTTTTGCTCTTGTGATGTCAGATGGCTCTCCCAGGTCCCACTATCACGTCCGCATTTCGCCTGGCAGCTCGAGAGGACATCCAGCTTTCCTTTAAGAACACAGCCTGGAAGCTCTAAACACCAGTTATACTTCTACCCCATTGGCCAGAAGTTATTCACATAGCTAACAAAGGGGGCTGAGAAATGTAGTCCTAGGTGGGCAATTGTGAGTCTAGCTACAACAAAATTACAGAAGAAGAGAAAGCTGGGTGTGGTGGCACACACTTGTAATCCTAGTACTTGGGAGGCTGAGACCGGAAGATCACAGGTTCACAGCCAGCCTCAGCTACTTAGTGAGGCTCTCCACAACTTAGTGAGACCCTGTTTCCAAATAAAGAATAAAAAATGGGGCTGGAGGTGTAGCTCGGAGGTAGACTGCCTCTGGGTTCAATCCTCAGTACCACAAAAGGAGGAGGAAGAGGAGGAGGAGGAGGAGGAAAGGGGGGGAGGGAGGAGGAAGAGACTATAATATCCTGGGGATAGCTAGCAACCTGCACCAAAGACCAGACAGAAAAATAAATCAGTGAGTCCTGCCAAGTATAAGGGCGTACGCATGTCCTGTGTGTGGGGTGAGGCACAGAGCAAACAGGAATACCCCACATTAGGCTTCCTTTGCCTGGACAACACTGTGATACAGAAACTCGAACCAGTGTCCATATCTGTTGGATTTCAAAAGAAGTCAAAAATCGACATTTTTTAACTTATGAAATCTCCCAATTTTAAAACACTGGCTCAAAAAACTTTTTCTATTGGTAGTGGGGATTGAACCCAGGGATGTCCTAACTCCAAGCTACACCCCCAGCCCTATTTTATTTTTTACTTTGAAGCAAGGTCTGTCTAAGTTGCTGAGGCTGACCTCAAACCTGCAATTCTCCTGTCTCAGCCTCCCAAGTACTGGGATTACAGGTGTGCACCACCATGCCTGACTCAAAAAAAAAAATTTTTTTTAACACTATGGAGGACAAACATAATCTACGGACTATATATAGCTCAATAACTGGGATTTGGAGCTCTATACTAGTTTTTGATTTGCATGAAAATATCACTTGGGCTTAAACCTCTGCCTGAAATGCAAAACCTCTGAAATTCAAAATTAGAACTAAAGACAAATCGGGCTGATAAGGAGAGCCATAATGGGCACAGACCTTTCCAAGGAGGTCCTTTGCTTGGCTTCTTAGTTGGGTGTTGAAACAAAAGAAAATGGTGAGTTAGCCATGATTTCATTCTGCAGATACTACACCTTTAGGTGTGGATCAATACTAACTTCTTTCTGGGTCAAAATGGCCAAGTGGTGCATTAATGATAAATGAATTAGAGGACATGAGCTGCGTTTTTGGTGTGTAAGATGGTGGAGACATGCGTGGCAACCTCCCACTCAATCTCCTTCCTTCTCTCCTCCTGGCATAAATGTCAGAACTTCTTTCTCCTTGTTCTCCTGCTTCTTCTGCCTTCAGCTTTCACAAGCTTTGCCTTGATGCCTTTTGTGCATCTAATACCTCGTTGGCATCTGCCTCTCAGTAGACCTCAACTCACACATGAGGCTAATGGTAACAAGAGGAAAGAGAGGCGCTAACTATGAGCCGGGCATGTGCTTCCACGAGCACTGTTCTAACAGGTAGAAGGCGATTTCCTGGCAATGGTAGGAGTGGCTGATTTATGGATCATATGCTCTGTTCCAGGACCACATATTACAACCTTACATGGATTGTCTTCACAAAAATCTCTAAGGTTGATAATGAATTGCTATTGTCCTGATTTGATAGCTATGAAATTAGGTTAAATGACATACTCAAGGTCATGCTCCTAGAGGTGGGGAGAGAGATTCAAAACTAAGCTTATCCAGCTCCAAATGTATGTTGCTCATATGTTAACTATTTGTATACAACCTTCCCAATTTCTACTGTATTCAAATACCATCATACACTATCTTTTTTCACCTTCTCTTTTTTGTTTCTTTCTTTGCAGTGCTGGGGATTGAATACAGAGCCTCCCACATGCTAGGCAAGTGCTCTACCACTGAACTACATCCAAGCCCTTTTATTTTTATGTTGAGACAGGGTCTCACTGAGTTGGCGAGGCTGGCCTTAAACATGCAATTCTCCTGCCTCAGCCTCCAGAGTAGCTGGATTATAGGCATGTGCCACCATGCCTAGCATGCCATATAGTATCTTCATGACTCCTTATTATCTATGAACTGTACTCATACAGTTACTAACTTCATATTCCTCTTTAAATTAACTGATTTTTGAAACTTGAGTATATTTTTAAAGGAAGCATGATATCCCTAAAGTAAATGGTAAACTGCTACCCCTTGCCATAAAGGTCATCCTAAAAATAATCACAATTAAAACAATATTACCAGATTTTACTTAGACAATATTATAACATTTAACTAGGCACTCATCTAACAAAGACCTCAAATCTGAGCCTACACTGATTTTATTTATTCATTCATTCATTCATTCATTCATTCATTCATTCATTCTGTGTGCTGAGGCTTGAAGCCAGGGTCTCGCAGAGGCTGGACCACTGAGCTATATACCCCCTGCACCTCGTTTTGTTTTGGTTCTCTAAAAATAGGGAGATTAGCCAGTATTAGATATTATAGATGTGCTAGATTCAAACAAAGATGTTTTTCTTGACCAGAAGGGTTGAAAAAAAACAAAAACAACCTTTCACTAAATATGGTGGTGCATGTCTGAAATCCCAGTACTTGGGAGGCTGAAACAGAAGGATCACAGGTTTGAGGCCAGCTTAAGCAACTTAGTGAGAGCCTGTGTCAAAATAAAAAAGTAAAAAGAGCTGGAGGCACAGCTCATAGGTAGAATGCCCCTGAGTTTAATCCCCAGCTCGACAAAACAAAACCCTCTTCTCAGTGTGTGACTCAATGCTTCCAACGGCTGTGTCCACGTGTTCCCAAAGTCCTCTTGGATGGGGTGCTTTGGGAAATAGTGACTGATGTGAAAGCAGAGGGTACTCATTTGAATGGGGGAAACAATCACATTTTGTGCCCCCCACCCCCAAATAAACACAAATCAATTTCATGACTTCACCTCAACAGGTTCTGGGTGTATACGATTATGTGCTCTGGTTTATCTGGAGGGTACGATCTTTTCAAAAGTAACACACTGGAGCTGGCAGACCAAGTGAACCCTGCCTTCTGGGCAGGTGTATCCGGTGGAGAAACAAAACAGGGCTCTGTGGTTAGGCTGCCGGTGCAGAGGGGTTCAGTGCCTTCATGAAGCAGCCTGCGGGGAGGGGGCTTAACCACGTGGCATGTGTCTGTGTAGGAACCTCCCAGCCGGTGCTGATCTGGACTGAGCAAGCTTGATAAGCCAGGGCAGGCCACCCACCCACTGAGCCCTGTCCCCAAACCCTGTTATGACAGATATTACCGCTCAGCTGCAGTGTGAACACAGTTGAGGAAGTTGTACTCTCATTGACCAGGCTCTTGTCTCTGCCCACTCTATGAACTGGATAGTGTTAACTCACTCAGCAAGAAGGGCTCTTCTGTCACTGAGTTCCCAAATTAGTTCCTTTATGTATCATTTGCATTTGGTTTGATGAATGGTTGCCAAATTTAGCTGGACCTAGAAGTAGAGAAAGGATGGAATACCACAGTTCAGTGTCTCAGGCTCTCCGCCCAGCCTCACAAAGTCCCAGGCATGCACCCACTGTGCAGATGGGAACGCTGAGTCACTGAACACAGGTCTCACAGCAGGTCTCCAGCAGATTCCTTAGCCACAGACCTCTGGATTTCTGGCATATTATTCTTTTGAATAGATCACCATCCCTAACAGACATGAGCAACAGAGGAGGAAGAACAATATTTTCCCAGTGCTAAACACTTTAAATGGTTCCTCCTATTCAATGCTTAAACCCATATGAAGAGTGTGTGTGTGTGTGTGTGTGTGTGTGTGTGTGTGTGAGAGAGAGAGAGAGAGAGAGAGAGAGAGAGAGAGAGAGAGAGACCACCCCCTATCCAATGAGAAATATGAAATGCAAAAAGGTTAATTGTCAAAGATCACCCAAAGCAGACAGTCAAGCACATGTGGTCTGACTCTTATGTTCAAACAACTGTTTTTGAGCCAGACATACCTGAGTTCAAATCCAGGCTCCATTTGCTCCATCACTCACCTTGAGTGAGTCCCTTGATTACTGTAGACACTATTTTCTTCTTTGTAAAGTGAGGGTGAAAATAGTGCCTACCCATTAAGGGTGGTAGGAAGAGAAGTTAAATGGGGGGTAAACGAGGGAGCGTGCTTTTTGCACAGTGCCTGGCGTGCAGGTGGAGCTCAATACATGGTTAATTACTATCAGCCACATAATCATGGCTCCCTCCCTGTTTACTTCTCTAATGGCTGCCTCTTCTTTTGCCAGTTACTACCTGCTGTTGAGCTCCACAAAGCTCTACATTTCACCCAGCCTCCCCTCTGCGGCTGCTCGGGGAGAGGAAGCCCGCAAGACAGAGGGCAATGCGACCTCCTTAAGCAGTACTCCCCCGTCACGGCTGCATGTGGGGGCCCACGGCAGGCCCCAGAGCATGGCAAAACCCAGGAGTGGATGCCATTGTAGAGCTGCTGGCCATAAAAAGTGGCATTATCACCGGACATGATGGCACACCCCTATAATCCCAGTACTTGGGAGGCTGAGATGGACAGATCGCAGGTTTGGAACCAGCCTTTGCAACTTAGCAAGGCTCTGAGAAACTTTGTGGGACTCTGTTTCCCAATAAAAAATAAAATAGGGCTAGGAGTAGAATGCCCCTGGGTTTAATCCCCAGCACCACAAAAAAAAAAAAAAAAAAAAAGGTAGTATACCAATTTTTTTTTGTTTTTTGTTTTTTCTTCTTTTGGGGGTACTAGGGATTGTTGAACTCAGGGGCTACACCTCCAGCCCTATTTTTAATTCTTTATTTTGAAACAGGGTCTCACTAAGTTGCAGAGGGCCTCACTAGGTAGCTGAGGCTGGTCGTGAACCCGGATCCTCCGGTCTCAGCCTCCTAAATGCTGGGATTACAAGCGTGCGCCACCACACCCAGCTCTGTTAGTATACCAATTTGGAGACTTCTGAGGACAAGTCTGTGCTGCAGATCTGCGAGAACAAGTCTGCCATCATGGGGACAGGGACATTCTTTCATGAGAACCATAAAGTTTGTAAAAATCTGCATATGATGGTTTTTAAACAAGTCTGAGGGCAGGGATGTAGCTCAATGGTAAAGTACCTGCCAAGCATGTGTGAGACCCTGGGTTCAGCCCCAATACTGCTAAAATAAAATAAAATCTGCAAATTCTTTGACACTGCTCTCATCAAAAGATAAATTAAGCTGGGCATGCTGGCGCATGCTTGTAATCCCAGTACTTGGGAGGCTTTCAGGATTGCAGGTTCCAAGCCAGCCTCAGCAATTTAGCAAGGCTCTCTGAACTTAGTGAGACTTTGTTTCCAAATAAGAAATAAAATCGGGTTGGGGGTATAACTTGGAGGTAGGAGGTAGAATGCAAAAAAAAAAAAAAAAAGTAAATTAATTTCTTTATCCTTTAAACAGGATTGACTTATAAAGCCCTATGACTCCCAAAGCTAAATTATGTCAACTTGGCCAAGCCATAGGACCCAGAAATTTGGTCAAACACTGGCCTGGATGTTGCTGTGAAGTTTTTTTCTTCTTTCTTTTTTCTTTTTTTTAGATTAAATTAGCATTTAAATCAGTGAATTTTGTGAACAAAGTAGATTACCCTGCATAATGTGGGTGGATCCCATCCAATCATTGAAGGCCTTAGTAGAAAAAAGACTGAACACACACACACACACCACCACCACCACCACCACCACCACCACCACCACCCCTCCGCTAAGGAAGAGGGAATCCTGCCTGCAGTCACCTTCTTATTCTAGCTGCAATATCAACTCTTCCCTGGGTCTCCTGCCAGCCTGCCAGCCAGCCTGCCTACCCTGCAGACTGTGGGCTTTGCAGACTCCACAGTCATATCACTCAATTCCTTAAAATAAATATCTTCCTTAAAATAAATATTCTCTCAAAATAATACACTCTATGATAAGATATAGCTATTCCCCATTGGGTCTGTTTCTCTGGAGAACCCGGGTGCAGGCCTTGCCCTTTCTCAGGTTAGCTGGGGAGAGAGCAGAGGAGGGAGCACGTGCTGGTTTGGAATGTATTACCAATTCCACTCCACCATGCTTCCTTCCAAGTGATGGAACCATGGTGGAGTGGCTAATGGTCCTAATTGGAGAGGCTGAGGCACAGCTCTGAGAATATCACCGCTGTGCTCAAAATCTCCCAGTGATGCTCTGTAGCTTTCCAAGAAAGTCCCAATCACATGGCCTGGCATTCAGAGATCTCTGTGCCCTTGATTCAGCCTTCATTCCTGTTCCTACTTCTGATGAGTGTGAAATTGATTATTGTGGCCCTGTATTCACTCTCTCCCCTACTGATTGTCCATCCGCATCCTTTGCCTTGTGATTTGCAGCCTCCCCCCTCCCCCCCGGAAAGGAGTACAGAATCATGCCCCATTGATTGTTGGGTTCGTCCACATAACTTGTTCTGCCTGATAACTGTGATTGATGTGATACATGCCTGTCCTAGCAGCAACTTCAAATACTGGGTGGTTTGGCTGCACTGGGAGCAGGTGGCTCCCAGCGAGGTGGGGAAGAAGAGCATAGAACTCTCTCACGGAGATCTTTCTACTACTCCAGTCATAGGAGTAACAGCTGTCCCTTCAGAAACTTTTTCTGGGGAGTCCAGATTTCACGCTCTGCTGTAGTGTGAAATTGTTTCATTTTAAGTAACGAACAGCCTGTGTTTCTGGAGGGTTTGTTAAATCACTTATGATTTGGGATGTTTATATTATAGACCAATGCATTAGGTCAGTGTTTTGGGGGGAAATGCTCTTAAAATGATATACTGCTTTATTTTGACCATGTAGCAGCAGAGGGAGATGCATCTTAACAGCTGAGTCTAGACTCCAAATTTGAGTCTAAATTGACTTTGTTCAGGACAATCTTTTTATAGGTCATGTGGGATGAAAAGTGAGACCCTGAGACATGGGAGAACAGGAGGGGGGAAGTGAGAGGTAGCCAAACTGTTTGGAAGCAGAAATAAATAAGAATGTATATGCAAGGGGAGCAGAGGGATAAAGCTGAGACAAAAAGGCGAGTGGAAGCCAGGCATAGCGGTGCAGGCCTATAATCCCAGTACTTAAGAGACTGAGACAGGAGGATCACAGGTTTGCAGCCAGCCTCACAACTTAGTGAGGCCCTCTACAACTTAGCAACACCCTGTTTCAAAGTAAAAAATAAAATAGGGCTGGGAGTATAGCTTGGGAGTAGAAAGCATTGGGTTCAATCACTAGTACCCCCCCCAAAAAAAAACAAAGAAACCCTTGCCTCCCCATCTTGCATGGTAATAGTATCATAACTGGGAACATCACTGTCCTGTCACAGTCTCCGTTTCCCAGGACCCATTGCAGCCATGTGACTATGCTCCTGCCAATGGAATGAGAACAGAGGTGATGTGTTCTATTTCCACAGAAGGAAGTCTGTGGCCTCCTGTGTCAGTCATTCTCACTGCTATAATTCAAAGTCTGACCACACATCTTAGATGAAGGAAATTTGCTCACAGTTTCCTTGGGAGTTTTGGGTTCCGTCCCTGTGAGGCCAGGGACCTCGGATCTCAGGACATGGCAGCAGGAAGCTGAGAGGGCAAGTGTTCGTGCTCACATCAAGGACACCAGAAGTAAGAAAGAGGCATCGAGGGGAGGACAAACCTTACAAAATCCCCAAGGCCACAGCCCTAGGGACGTACATTCTACAGACACACCCTACCAGCCCAGGCCAACCACCCAGAGAAACCCATTACAATGGACTTTATCTACTGCTGAGATTAGAACTCTTCTGATTTAACTATATCAACCCTGACTAGTAATAAATGAGCTCTTTAGGGGACATTCTATATCTGACTATAATGCCTCCCCTCCCCTCCCCTCCCCTCTCCTCTCCTCTCCTGAGGGGCCAACTGTTTGTGGATATGCTTTGACCATGTAGATGAGGACACAGCCACCCCACCCCCGGGGATGGCAAAGCAGTAAGAGAGAAGGAGCTGCAGTTTGAGGGACCTTGGGAAGCTGAGTTTCCTCGAAGCCTGGACTGCTCATTTCTGGGCTGTGGAGAGAACACCACGGTAGTGTGTTAGCAGCTGGAGAGGAGTATTGTTCCAGTGGCCTTGACTAAATCTTAACTGATACAATGGCAGAAATCACAATGGGGATTTTAAAAAATCGAGATAATTCTTATTCAACTTTTAAAATTTGCCCTTTCTACGCAGTAAATCCTCCATCTTTTGAATTATGGCAGAATCTGTTACAAACATAAAGACCTGGAGAAATATAGGAAAGGAACTGGTTCCACAGCTGGGTTGACAGAGCGCAGGCCAGGGAGAGCACGCACAGAGAGAGCCATGAACTGAACAGCTCCACAGAGGCAGAGGCACCAAGCCAGAGATCAGTGACAATGACAGCTCACCTGCAGTCACAGAAATGTCATCAAGGGCTTGGCCTTCGCCCAAAGTGCAGCACAGAGAGATGATCCAATTCTGCCCAGGCCACAGGGGGCAGGATGACACCAGCGGACACCCCAGCCAAAACAGGGTGGCTAATCTAAGAAGGTACCATCTAAGAAGGTGTATTAGTTAAGAGTTCAGAGTCCAGAGTCTGCTTGCATGAGTTCAACTTCTCTCTGCACCTACAGCTGTGTACCTTCAAGGAAGTTACTTAAACACTAAGCCTCAGTTTTCCTATCTGTGAATTGGGTGTAATAATATCCACCTCAGAGTGTTGTCAGAGAGAAGTAAAAGGACTAATGTACATGAAGTTTTTAGCATAGTGCATGAGCGATCAATAAAGATGAGCTTTTATTATTAATGACAACATCAATTCATGTCATCATACTGTGAACACAAAGCCCAAACTATTATTCAGGGCTTTGAGGAAACGCTTCAACTTTAAGACTCCCTTGTCACTCACGCACTTCTGACTTCATCTGAGAAAGGTGGGAGGGGAGAAGGGTTCCACCATGGAATGTGAGGTGTGCAGGACAAACATTGGGAACTCTACTGTTCAGATGAGAAAACAGTGTTGAGCAAGGGGCTGTCTTTGTCCCTTTGAGCCACAATAACAAAATACCATAGACTGGAGGCTTATCAACACAGAAATTGATTTCTCAACAGTTCTGGACACTAGAGTCCAACAGGCAGCTTCTTTGTCTAGTAAGGCCCCGCTTTCTTGTTCATGGATATTGTCTTCACATGGTGGGAGGAGTGAGGGGTCTCTCTAGGACCTCTTTGGTAAGGACATTAATCTGCTGGGTGTGTTGTTTGCTGAGAGAGGGAACACAGCAGAAGGAGGAGGGCAGTGTGAGGGCCGGCCCCGGGCAGTCCGAAACTTCAGCAGAGTGGTATTATTTTGTTGTGAACACAGCTGTGCTAAAATGCCTTATACTAAATGATGGAGACCCCAGTTTACATCTACTTCTGCTAACTGACATCTCAGGCAGCACTATGACCTGAATGTTTACATCTCTCCCTGCCTTTCAATTTCATATGCTGACATCCTCCCCACAAGATGAATGTGTTAGTCCTTGGGGCCTTAGGGAAGCAATCAGATCAGATCACCAGGGAAGAACATTTATGGTGGGGATAATGCCTCCCCCTTCCCTTTTTTTTTTTTTTTTTTTTTTGGTTGTTGTTTTTGTTTTGTTTTTTAAGAGGGGTCTCTCTAAGTTGCCAGGGCTGGCCTTGAACCTGTAATCCTCCCATCTCAGCCTCCAGAGTAGCTGGAATCACAGGCACACACCCCACACCCAGCAGCTAAAGAGATCTGGAAAACCCAAATGTAATCATTCCCGTCCTGCTGAACGCGTAGCATCCTGTGGCTTCCCAACACCCCAGAATAGAGTCCAATCAGCTACCTGGTCAGCTTCAGTTTCTAACATTCTCTCTGGCTCTCTGAGCACGAACTACATGTTTCTCAGCTTCTAGAACATAGCCCCCTGCCTTTAGAAGCAGTTTATCCTTCTAGGACAGTCCCTCCTCTTCCTTCCTTCATCTAGCCAACTTATTCATCCGAAAACATCTTCATCAAGCTGCTACCAGGTGCCAGGCAGTGCTGTGGCCCACAGAGACAGTTAACCTTTTCTGAGAACCCTGGTAGCAATCAGGTGAAACCTATAGACCCTTTGTAAGGCTGAGGCTTTCTAAAGCATAAAATAAGTAGAGAGGATTAGAAAGGAAGCCAAATAGGCTGAAATGGTCACCAAATATTTTTAAATTGCAATTTAGTAGCATAGATGTTTCCTCATTATTGCATGAAATAACAAGATCCAGCAGTAGGTCTGAAATAATGCCGTAGCTTCCTCTGAGTGATCAGCATAAGTAATATTTCAAGATACCCATAAAGTCGTGGTGTGAGACAAAATACCAAGCGCACAATCAACATACTACTGTGTTCTGTTGACTACATCGAAGATGAGAAGGAAATGAGAAATTTTAGTTAGGGGTTAGTGAAAATAAGCATGCTCTTTGATGTTTGTTTGTTTGTTTGTATCCAGATTTTAGAGCTTGAACTCTACCCACAGACCCAGAGGTTCCCACGATTAGTAATATCCAGGAAATCTAGCAGAAAACCAAATTTACATAGATGCCGACCTTCTGGTGGGAAAGGCTGATTTCAGATTGTGATGAGTTGCTTAAAGACAATTTTAGATGCTAATGAGTCATTTAAAGAAAATAAACAGCTGAGCATGGTTGTGCAGGCCTGTAATCCCAGCACTGTGCTTGGGAGGCTGAGACAGGAGGATCGCAGATTCTAAACCATTCTCAGCAGTTTAGTAAGACCCTCCATCACTTAGTGAGACCCTGTTTCAAAATAAAATAAAATAATTAAAAGGGCTGGAGGTGTAGCTCAGAGGTAGAACACCCCTGAGTTCAACCCCCAGTACCACAAAAATAGAGAGAGAGAGAGAGAGAGAGAGAGAGAGAGAGAGAGAGAGAGAGAGAATGAGGATATAGTGAGTAATTTAAAGAAAATAAAAATTTTAAATATATATATAATATATAACTGAGGCGACTGATTAGGGTGATTGGAAAAGGCCCCCCAGGAGGTGACTCCATCTGAAACTGAAAGGAAGAAAAGGAGCTAGTCTCATGAAAAGCCCGGCCTGGATGTCACAAGGAGGGATAGTAAGAGGCAAGACCCTGGCTGTCGTGGGCCAGCCACAGAGGACAGGGTACAGAGATGGAGTCAGAAAAGCAGGCACCTATGAGCCCCAAAGGCGGGCGCAGGAAGTCTCTGCGTTCCTGCCTTGGTTCCCTCCTCTGGGACACTAGGCTGGCGTTGACAGCCGGCACCCGGGCTTATTCCAGGAGCCCTTGAGACCTGGTGAAGGGCCCCTCCCTGCAGCTCCCCATGGGCAGCGTGTCAACCCATCAACCCTCAGGGACGGAACGCTCTAAGGGTCCCCATATCTCCTAGGAATTAAGCCATTCCTTGAGGCCACACAGGTGGCACCTGACCAACTGGGATTTGAACTAACTCCCTGCCTCCCTTCGCTGCGCCACCGCCCTTTCTGCCTTTCATCCACAGATAAAGTATGAATGGCTCCAAATCAGATCCCCCGCCGCCTCCCAACAGCTGCTGCTCCAACCTCACAGGCCTCTCTAACGCTTCTTCCCCCACCCCCAGCCTCTGGGGAGGGGAAATTAAAATTCAGTTCACAGCTACAAGCTGCCTGGCCTGAGGAAGCCACTTAGCTCCCACTGTTAAAACCAGTGAAACCATGGCAACGGCTCCATGAGCAAACAGAGGAAGAGAGGGACTGCGTCCTCTTTAAGTGGCCCTTTCCCCTCCTCCCGCACCCTGAGGTGCAGAATGCAGCTGCCCCCCTTCCCAGCCTCCTGCTGGCCCTCTGCTGCTCCAGAGAGCACTTCTGTGCACTTGGGCCCTGTCCTTAGCTTCTCTCCTCAGGGAGAGAAGCATTGGGGTCTTTAAAGAATCAGGCTTTTGCTGTGTTCACCATCCTAAGATGCCCAGGCAGTGTGTCCTTCCCACTTCCAAGGAAATGAGAAAAAGAGAAAGGAAAGGCGAAGGGAAAGGCTGAGGCAGTCATGGGAGGCAGGGGAGGTGGGGGGTGCTGGGGATTGAACCCAGAGGCATCCTACCTCTGAGCTACACCCCAGCCCTTTTTATTCTTTGTGTTGAGACAGGGTCTCACTAGGTTGCTGAGCGTCTTACTTAATTGAGGAGGCTGCCCTTGAACCTGCGATCCTGCTATCTCAGCCTCCTAAGTACCAGGATTACAGGCGAGTGCCACCACGCCTGGATCACTCAAGGTTTTAAATGGAGGTCACCTGACTCCATGGCTTTGACTCGCCCAAATATTGTCCACTGGTCAAACAATGGGTCTAGGCCTTTTTGGTTTCCCAAAGTTTCCTTGGGACCCAGAATGACTTTGTCAACCTGAGGTGAGGTGGGTAATGTTGTGTCACAGGGCATCTTATGCATGGTAAAATGGCCACAGGTGCCTCTGCACCCGGAACACACTAGCTGCCCCTTGCTTCCTCCAGGCACTTCATGGAAAGGGAAGCTCGGCTGACTCATGTGCACGACAGACACCCAATGGTGGCAGCAGGCTCCTTTTTTGATGTGGCTTCGCTCTCAAGCTTATCTTGTCAAACTGCTAGAGAGAAATAAAGATCCTTCCATTTCACTAAATTCCTACTCACCTTGGCTGCCGTACCTTGGGAGGGAGAAGAGAGCGTGAGGGAGCTTCTTGCCACGGCTTGCTTAGAAGACAGGCTTTGCCAGCCCGAGCAGCCTGCCCACCTGCCACTCGTGTCAGGCAGATGGAAAACAGGTGAGGAACTGGATGGCAGCTGGGAGTGATGGCACACAGCTATAATTCCAGTACTTGGGAGGCTGAGGCAGGAGGATTGCACATTCAAGGCCAGCCTCCGCAACTTAGTGAGACCCTATTTTAAAAAAAAAATGTTTTTAAAAAGGCTGGAGGTATAGCTCACATAGAA
>PVLC010036929.1:0-15523 GCA_004027655.1 Graphiurus murinus | reverse complement strand
TTGCTACTGGGTGCATTACAAATAACTAGTGTGCTGGGCTGGGTGTGGTGGTGCTTGTCTGTAATTCCAGTACATGGAAGGCTGAGACAGGAAGATCGAAAGTTTGAGGCCAGCACATAGTAACCTAGCAAGACCCTGCTTCAAAATAAAAACTGAAATGTGGCGGGTTGTGTATCTCAGTGATAGGCAGCCCCTGTGTTCAGTTATTATTACCTAAAAAGACAAAACAAAAACAATAAAAAGTTATTGTGCTGGGCACATTGCTCCACACCTGTAATCCTAGTATTTGGGAGACTGTGACAGAAGGATTGCAGGTTCAAGGCCAGCCTCAGCAACATAGCGAGACCCTGTTTCAAAAAATAAATAAGCCCGGTGTGGTGGTGCACAATTGTAATCCCAGCATTTGGGAGGCTGAGACCGGAGGATACACGTTTGTGGCCAGCCTCAGTTACCTAGTGAGACACTCTGCAACTTAGTGAGACCCTGTTTCAAAATAAAGAATAAAAAATAGGGCTGG
Source organism: Graphiurus murinus (assembly GCA_004027655.1). Taxonomy (NCBI): domain Eukaryota; kingdom Metazoa; phylum Chordata; class Mammalia; order Rodentia; family Gliridae; genus Graphiurus; species Graphiurus murinus. Next base: position 15,006 of record PVLC010036929.1, on the reverse strand, counting down.
GGGTATAGCTCCGAGGTAGAATGCCCCTGAGTTCAGTCCCCAGTCCTGCAAAAAAAAAAAAAAAAAATTTAAATAAGTAAATAAATAAAAGCCGGGTGTGGTGGTCCACATTTGTAATCCCAGTACTTGGGAGGCTGAGACAGGAGGATCCGGGTTCCTGGCCAGCCTCAGCTACCTAATGAGGCATTCCGAAACTTAGCGAGACTCTGTTTCAAAATAAAGAAATTAGGGCTAGGGGTGTAGCTCAGAGGTAGAATGCCCCTAAGTTCCATCCCCAGTACCGCAAGAAAAAAAAGAAAAGAAAAAAGTAGTGAGGCCTAAAGTGACTTAGACTGTTTCAAAATAAAGAATTAAAAAATAGGGCTGTGGGTGTAGCTCAGAGGTAGAATGCCCCTGGGTTCAATTCTTAGTTCCGAAAGAAAGAAAGAGAAAAGAAAAGAAAGCCAGGGGTATAACTCCCCGGGATTCTATCCCTAGTACTACACACACACACATACAGTTGTGTTACTCTCCTCCTAGGTAGTTTAGTATTCAGTTTCCAAGCCTATCTTTTAAGTATTGATTCCAATAATTAAAGTATAGTACACACTTACCTATAATGTACTATAGTTTTGTATGGGTCTTTTTGTTTTGTTTTTGAAGGACATTGTCTTAGGCTTGAGACAGAAACATTGAAGGAACATTCATCACAGATTTCTGATGACATTGTCTTCGAACTAGACTGAGTAATAGTGGAGTTGTCTTTTGTCAGCTGGAATGTGTTTTGTGCCAGTTAAAACAGCTACTTCTAGTTGATTGTGGATGTTTATATTTGTAGAATAAGTCCTCTGTCAACTTGCATTTTAAGGAAGGTCTGTGTTACAAAAATATTATCAAAATAAGCGGCTACTTTTGTTTGGTGGCTAAGATATTCTTAGAATTCCAGTCATTTTCAGAATAACTACATAAAATATGTGGCTTTTTAGCCAAAAGTTTTTCATGGGGAAGGATGAGAAGTACAGTGAGGAAAGGATGCTATCCTTGGTGTCTGTGTGTATATATATATATTTATTTGCAGTACTGGGGATTGAACTCGGGGCATTCTACCCCCGAGTTATACCCCCAGCCCTATTTTTTAGTCTTTATTTTGAAACAGGGTCTCACTAAGTTGCGGAGTGCTTCACTAGGTAGCTGAGGCTAGCCTCAAACCCAGATTCTCCATTCTCAGCCTCCCAAATGCTGGGATTACAAGCGTGCGCCACCATGCCCGGCTGGTGTATATTTTTTTACTCAGTGATTTTGTTGTTGTCATTGTTCCATATGGTTTTGTGTGTGTGTGATGCTGGGGATTGAACTAAGATCTTTGCACATGTTAGGCAAGTGCTGTGCCACTGAGCTACATTCCTGTCCTTTTAAAAAATTAATCAAGCTGGACATGGTGGTGCACGCTTGTAATCCCAGCATTTGGGAGACTGAAACAGGAGGATCCGGGTTCTCAGCCAGCCTTAGCTACCTAGTGAGGCATTCCGCAACTTAGTGACACCCTGTTTCAAAATTTAAAAAAAAGAATAAAAAATAGGGCTGGGGGTGTAGCTTGGAGGTAGAATGCCCCTGAGTTCAATCCCCAGTACCACACAAAAAAATTAATCGATTATTTACTTTTTTTTTTTTTTTCTTGGTGGTGGTACTGGGGATTGAACCCAGGGGCATTCTACTCTCCCAGTCCAATTTTTTTTATTTTTATTTTGAACAGGTCTCACTAAATTGCTGAGAGCCTCACTAAATTGCTAAAGCTTGCTTCAAACCTGCAATCCTTCTCTCTCAGCCTCCCAAGTACTCGGATTACAAATGTACACCACTACACCTGGCTTCCGATTTTATATCTTATTTGGAAACAAGGTCTTCCTAGGTTGCTGAGAGCCTCACTAAGTTGCTGAGGTTGGCTTCGAACCTGTGATCCTCCTGTCTCAGCTTCCCAAGTACTGGGATTAGAGGCATGTGCCACTGTGCTTGGCTTTAAATTTATATTCTTTATTTTGAAACTAGGTCTTGCTAAATTGCCCAGACTGTCCTTGAACTTGTGATGCTCCTTCCTTAGCCTCCTGAGGAGCTGGAATTACAGGCATGCACCACTGTGCCTGGTTTATGATTGGCATGTTTTAATTAGCATATATTTCAGGACTCATCTAAGTGGCAGTATGTATCAGTACTTCAGTTCTTTTATGGATGAATACTATTGGTGGTGCATATGTATTTGATTTACTCATTCATCAATTGCTGGTATTGGGGTTATTTCCACATTTTGAGTATTATGAATAACGCTGTTGTGCACAGGTTTTGTGTGGACATTTTGTGTGTGTGTGTGTGTGTGTGTGTGTGTGTGTGTGTGTGTTACTGAGAATTGAACCCAGGGGCATTATACCTCTGAGCTACACCCCCAGTCCTATTTTTTACTCTTTATTTTGAAACAGGGTCTCACTAAGTTGTGGAGTGCCTCACTAGGTAGCTGAGACTGGCCAGGAACCCGGATCCTCAAGTCTCAGCCTCCCAAATGCTGGGATTACAAACGTGCGCCACCACCACACCCAGCTATTTATTTATTTATTTATTTGTTTGTTTATTTATTTTGCAGTACTGGGGATTGAACTCAGGGGCATTCTACCTCTGAGCTATACCCTCAGTTCTATTTTTTATTCTTTATTTTGAAACAGGGTCTCACTAAGTTGCAGAGAGCTTCACTAAGTAGCCGAGGCTGGCCACAAACCTGTATCCTCCGGTCTCAGCCTCCCAAGTACTGAGATTACCAGCATGCACCACCATGCCCAGCTTTCATTTTTTTTTTTTAAGAATATTCCAAACTGGGTGTGGTGGTGCATCTCAGAGGTAGAACTCTCTTGGGGTCAATCCCCAGTAACACTCACATGCATATACACAAAGAATAAAAAAGAATAAAAACTTTAAAGATATTCTGTCAAAAACAACAGCCATCCCATAGCAGTTTCTCCTTTGTGGTTAAGGGTATGCCCTCCCCTCTGTTTTCAGAGAAAAGGAAGTTCTGTGTAGGAAGACAAGGGTTGACTCTAACTTTTACTGTTTGAATAAGTTAAAGACTAGAGCGATGTTTGTTGTCTTCAGGAAATCAGATAATACAGCCAGCCAACCTGAACTGATGTTGAAATCATTAAGAATAGTTCTCAACAGCTCCCTAGTTTCCTTGGTACTAAAATGTAAATCCCAAAGAAATGAACTTCCACTCTCCTAAAATTTTCACTTGTTCATTTACTCAGTAAATATGTATATATATACATATATATATATGTATGTGTATATATATATATATATATATATATATATATATATATATATATATATTTTCCCCCCCAGCTTTGGGGATTGAGGGTTGAACCCAGGGGTATTTTACTTCTGAGCTAAATACCCAGTTCTATTTTTTTTTTGTGGTACTGGGAATTAAACTCAGGGGCATTCTACCTTTGAGCTATACCACCAGCCCTATTTTTTTAAATCTTTATTTTGAAACAGGGTCTCACTAAGTTGTGGAGGGCCTCACTAGGTTGCTGAGGCTGGCCTCAAACCTGGATCCTCTGGTCTCAGCCTCCCAAATGCTGGGATTACAAGCATGCACCACCATGCCTGGCTCCCCAGTCCTATTTTTTATTCTTTATTTTTGAAACACGGTCTCACTAAGTTCCGGAGACCCTCACTGAGTAGCTGAGGCTGGCCGAGAACCCAGATCCTCCAGTCTCAGCCTCCCAAGTACTAGGATTACAAGCGTGCACCACCATGCGCAGCTTACTCAGTAAATATTTATTGAGCATCAGAGGTATTTCTAAAGCTGGGAGTGATGGTGTACACCTGTAATCCCAGTACTTGGGAAGCTGAGATAGGAGGATCACAAGGTTCGAAGACAGCCTCAGCAACTTAGTGAGACCCTGTTAACAAATAAAAAATAAAATAGGGCTGGGGGTATAGCCTGGATGTAGAAATCTCCTGGTTTCCACCCACCCCAGTATCACAAAAAAAAAAAAAAAAAAAAAGAGGTAGTTCTAGGCCAGATATACTATGGTCAGAGAAAAAGACCGCTGTCCCCATGGATTTGCTCTTCTCTTTGGTGGCTGATAATTAGTTTATCACCCCTAAAAACAAACAAATAAAAAAAACCTAAGCTGGGCATTGTGGCATACATTTGTAATCACAGTACTTAGGAGGTTGAGGCAGGAGAATCACAGGTTCACAGTCAGCCTCAGCAACTTACTGAGGCCCTCTGCAACTTAGCCAGACCCTGTTTCAAAATAAAATAAAGGGCTGGGAATGTAGATTAGAAATAGAAGGCCCCTGGAGTCAATGTCTAATAATGGAAAAAAAACCCCAAACCCCAAATTCTTTGTATTCATTTTTGGTTTTTCTTCCATTGTGTTTTTTATCACTTGTCCTATTTCTTTTTTTTTTTTTTGGTACTGGGGATGGAACCTGGGGGCATTCTACCTGCAAGCTACAGCCCAAGCCCTATTTTTTATTCTTTATTTTGAAACAGGGTCTCACTAAGTTGTGGAGGGCCTCACTAAGCAGCTGAGGCTGGCCTCGAACCCAGATCCTCCAGTCTCAGCCTCTCAAATGCTGGGATTACAAGCGTGCACCACCACGCCTGGCTCACTTGTCCTATTTCTATAGCATTGATTTTTCTGCTTTTTTTGTTTGTTTGTTTGTTTTTGTGGTACTGGGGATTGAACCAAGGGTGTTCTACTTCCAAGCTACACCCCTACCCCTATTTTATTATTAATTTTGAAACAGGGTCTTACTGAGTTGCTGAGGCAGGCTTCAAATCTATGTTCTTCCTATCTCAGCCTCCCAAGTACTGGGATTATAAGTGTGTGCCATTGCACCCAGCTACTGTTCACTTTATAAAATGAATATATTGGCCTTCATGTTTCTTTTAATAGTATGATTATCTCTTCAGACATTCATTTTTTGGGGGGGGGGAGGTACTGGGGATTGAATCCAGGGGCATTCTACCTCTGAGCTACATCCCTAGCCCTATTTTTTATTCTTTAGTTAGAAACAGGGTCTCACCAAGTTGTGGAGGGCCTCACTAAGTAGCTGAGGCTGTCGGCAAACCCAGATCCTTCTGTCTCAGCCTCCCAAGTACTAGGATCACAAGTGTGCACCACCATGTCCGGCTTCAGACATTCATTGACAGAAGCAAGTCTCCACTCTTTCAGAGTAAATGGTCAGGTCCTGGTACATAATTGAGACGTTCCTTGGGGAGCCTCTCCCCCCAATGTCTGGGGAGTGGCATCCCTTAGATACTTGCTTCAAGAGTGTTCCATGACCTGCAGCAGTGGCATCACCTGGGAGCTTGTGAAGAATGCAGAATCTCAGGCTCCAGTCCAGAGCCACTGAATGAAAATCTATACTTTAGAAAGATCTCCAGGTAGCCCAGCATGGTGGCATATACTTGTAATCCCAGTATTTAGGAGACTGAGACAGAAAGATTTCAGGTTTGAGGCCAACCTCAGCAACTTAGCGAGGCCTCCAACTCAGTGAGACCCTGTTTCCAAATAAAAAATAAAATAGGACCAGGGTATGCTGAGAGGTAGAATGCCTCTGGGATCAGTCCCAAATGCTATCCCCCTCCCCCAAAAAATCTCCAGTTGTGATACGTATGCACATTAAAGATGGAGGCATGCTGCCTCAGAATACACCAGTGCTACTTCATCAGCTCTATATTTCTATAGTTTAAAGTAAATGTGATTTCATAAATTGTTGTGGTTAATCCTCAAAATTAAAATGTTACTTGAAATATTATACATTTATTTTTACTTTTTTTTTTTTTTTCCAGTACTAGGGATTGAACCAAGAGACATTCTACCTCCGAGCTACACCCCCAGCCCTATTTTTATTCTTTATTTTTGAAACAGTGTCTCACTAAGTTGCGGAGAGCCTCAGGAGGCTGGCTGCAAACCCTCATCCTCTGGTCTCAGCCTCACAAGTACTGGGATTACAAGCGTGCCCACCATGCCCAGCTCCCAGCCCTATTTGATTGATTGATTGATTGATTGATTGATGGTACTAGGAATTGAACCTAGGGGCATTTTACCTCCCAGCTACACCCCCAGCCCTATTTTTTACTCTTTATTTTTAAACAGGGCCTCACTAAGTTGCAGAGAGCCTCACTAAGTAGCTGAGGCTGGCCTCGAACCCGGATCCTTCTCTCTTAGCCTCCCAATTACTGGAATTACAAATGTGTGCCACCATGCCTGGCTCTTTATTTTATTTTTTTTTATTTTTTTATTTTTTTGCGGTACGGGGGATTGAACTCAGGGGCATTCTACCTCCGAGCTACACTCCCAGCCCTATTTTTTATTTATTTTGAAACCGGGTCTCGCTAAGTTGTGGAGTACCTCACTAGGTAGCTGAGGCTGGCCTCGAACCCGGATCCTTCTGTCTTAGCCTCCCAATTACTGGGATTACAAATGTGTGCCACCATGCCTGGCTCTTTATTTTATTTTTTATTTTTTTATTTTTTGCGGTACGGGGGATTGAACTCAGGGGCATTCTACCTCCGAGCTACACTCCCAGCCCTATTTTTTATTTATTTTGAAACCGGGTCTTGCTAAGTTGTGGAGTGCCTCACTAGGTAGCTGAGGCTGGCCTCGAACCCGGATCCTCCGGTCTCAGCCTCCCGAATGCTGGGATTACAAGCGTGTGCCACCATGCCGGGCTCTTTATTTTATTTTGAAACAGTGTCTCACTAAGTTGCAGAGGGCCTCACTAAGTAGCTGAGGCTAGCCCCCAACCTGGATTCCTCCAGTCTCAGCCTCCTAAGTACTGGGGTTACAAATGTGTGCCACCACACCGGGCTACATTTGTTTTTTAGACAATTATGCAAAGATATATGATGATCTCAAGCCACTGCTTGTCTAGCATGTCTTCATATCTGTAATGTGGCCATTTGATGAATAAGTTTTCATAGTATCTTCTCTTCTCTTCTCTTGTGTGTTGCTAGGGGTTGAACCCAGGGCATTCCACCTCTGAGCTATACACCTAGCCCCCCCCCCTTTTATCCCTAATACTAGGGATTGAACCCAGGGTCATTCTACCTTTGGGCTACACCCCCAGTTCCCCCCCTTTTTTTTTTGAGGTACTGGGGATTGAACTCAGGGGCATCTACCTCCAAGCCACACCCCCAATCCTATTTTTTATTCTTTATTTGGAAACAGGGTCTCACTAAGTTGTGGAGCGCCTCACTAAGTAGCTGAGGCTGGCCTCGAACCTGCGATCTTCCAGTCTCGGCCTCCCAAGTACTGATATTACAAGTGTGCGACACCATGCGTGGCTCCTCTTTTTTATTTTGAAACAGCATCTTGCTAGCGTGCTGATGCTGGCTTTGAACCTGCAATCTTCCTATCTCAGCCTCCCAAGTACTGGAATGATAAGCATGTGACACCACTTCTGGCTTTTATTTTTGTTTTGAAACAGAGTCTCACTAAGTTGCTGAGAGTTGTGCTACATTGTTGAGGAGTTCCTCCAACAATGGATCCTCCTGTCTTATTAGCCTTCCTTGTACTGGGATTATAGGTATGTGTCACCATGCCTGGTTTAATATTTTTGATATTCTGAATGTATAATATTAAGTTCTCTATAGATCATAATTTCCAATGGATTTGAAAACACAGAGCATATTAAAGACTGGGACATATATAGAACTTAGCAAGGAAAAAAAAAGTTATTTCAGAAAACCAAGACAGAGCCGGGCATGGTGGCACATGCTTGTAATCCCAGCATTTGGGAGGCTGAGACCAGAGGATCTGGATTCGTGGGCAGCCTCAGCTACCTAGTGAGGCACTCCGCAACTTAGTGAGACCCTGTTTCAAAATAAAGAATAAAAAATAGGGCTGGGGGTGTAGCTAGGAGGTAGAATGCCCCTGGGCTCAATCCCAAGTACTGCAAAAAAAAAAAAAAAAAGAAAACCAAGACAGGAAGTCTTAGTAGCTAAGCAAAGACAAGAAAGCTATTATTGCTCTTTTTATCTCTCACTTCCCCTTCTGTTACACACTTTCAAAACAGTACGAAAAATTGTTTGAATGTAATTTGTTACAGCATTAGCGTTTAAAATGCCCCTATTATGGTGTCCTAAGAGAAGGTTCAATCTAGATCTAGGAAAAATCAAGAACAAAGGAAATTATTTAAAAATAACCTATAATTCTACTTCCAGACAATTGCAGTTAGCATTTTGGTGTATCCTTCCATGCATATTATTCTACAAAGTTGAGAGACATGTGACTGTATATCTTAACATTTTGTTGTTGTTGTTTGTTTGGTCCTGGTGATTGAACCCAGAGGCATTCTACCTCCAAGCTATGCCCCTAGCCCAATTTTATTTCTTATTTGGAAACAGAGTCTCACTAAGTTACTGAGAGCCTTGCTAAATTGCTGAGGCTAGCTTTAAACCTACAATCCTGTCTCAGCCTCCCACATATGGGATTACAGGCATGTGCCATTATGCCCAGTTTATATGCAGCATTTTGTTTTGTTTTTGTGGAACTACAGATTGAACCCAGGAGCATTCTACCTCCAAGCTATACCCCCAGCTCTTTGTGTGTGTGTGTGTGGGGGGGTACTGGGGATTGAACTCAGAGGCATTCCACCTCCGAGCTATACCCCCAGTCCTATTTTTTTTTTTAGTCAGGGTCTCGCTAAGTTGTGGAGGGCCTAAGTAGCAGAGGCTGGCCTTGAACCCGGATCCCCCAGTCTCAGCCTCCCAAGTACTGGGATTACAAGCGTGTGCCACCATGCCCTGGCTCCCCCAGCTCTTTTAATTTTTGTTTTGAATCAGGGTCTCTATAGGTTGCTGAGAGTCTTTGCTACATTGCCAAGATTAGTCTCTAACCTGTGATCTTCCTGTCTCAGCTTCTGAAGTACTAGGATTATAGATGTACGTCACTGTGCCCAGTCCATGTGCAGCATAATGTTTAATGCAGAGCTGAATGGAGTATATTCCATAGATATTTATGGAAGATTTGTTGGTGGTAGGCTGAAATGTATCGACTTAGGTTTCTCAAAATGCTGTAAGCAAAGTTCTGCAATCAAAACTAAATAATTACATGCAAGGTGGTGGTGGAGAGAGGCAAAAATAACTTTGTGTGCAAACTACATTTGCACACATAATTACATTGGCTTTTCAGTCTTTTTTTTTGGTGGTGGTGGTACTGGGAATTGAATGTAGGGGCATTCTACCTCTGAGCCCCACCCCTAGCCCTATTTTTTATTCTTTATTTTGAAACAGGGTCTCACTCAATTGCAGAGGGCCTCACTAAGGTAGCTGAGGCTGGCTGAAAAACTGTGATCCTGTTTTCTCAGCTAAGTACTGGGACTACAAGCGTGCAAAACCATGCCTGGCTCTTCAGTCATGTTTTCAGGAGTGAATCTCACAAATTGTCTTTAAACTTGACACTCTGAAAGCTGCTTGGTGAGTCCGAGCTTAATTAAAATATAGCAAGAGGTTAAGAATTTAAATAAGCATTCTTTTTTTTTTATACTGGGGATTAAACCCAGAGACATTCTACCTCTGAACCAAAACCCCAGACACATACATTTATTTATTTATTTATTTATTTATTTATTTATTTATTTATTTATTTTTATAGTACTGGGAATTGAACACAGAGGCATATTTTTTCTTCCTTCCTTCCTTCCTTTATTTATTTGCAGTACTAGGAATAGAACCCAGGGGCATTCTACCTCTGAGCTACACCTCCAGCCTTTTTTGTGTGTGTGGTACTGAGAATTGAACTCATGGACATTCTACCTCTGAGCTACACCCCCAGTCCTATTTTTTAGTCTTTATTTTGAAACAGGGTCTCACTAAGTTGCAGAGGGCCTCACTAAGTAGTTGAGGCTGGCTGTGAACCTGCAGTCCTCCTGTCTTAGCCTCCCAAGTACTGGGATTACAAGCATGCCCCACCATACCTGGCTGAGAGAAATATATTTAAAAAGCTTTGCGCAATGCCTGGGATGTGGGACATTCTCCATTGGTATTAGCCATATAATAATAAACCACTAAATATTATATTATTCAGGTGGCATTTCCTGCTTTTCCAACTGGCAGCGTACTCCTTAAATCACTCCTACTCTTTTCCAGCAGAATGCCCTTTTTGAGCTCTGACGATGCTGTTCCACTAATGTAAGAACTTAATATATTTTATTGTAGTTTTTTTTTTTTGGCGGTACTGGGGATTGAACTCAGGGGCATTCTACCTCCAAGTTATACCCCCAGCCCTATTTTTTATTCTTTATTTCGAAACAGGGTCTCACTAAGTTGTGGAGTGCCTCACTAGGTAGCTGAGGCTAGCCGCGAACCCGGATCCTCTGGTCTCAGCCTCCCGAATGCTGGGATTACAAGTGTGTGCCACCATGCCCGGCTTATTGTAGTTATTTATGCATACAGCCATTTATCTCCTTTATTGGAATGAGAGGTTTTTTTTTAAGATCTGGACCATGCTTTATTTATCTTTATAATCTCAATTCCTGGCATGACCTCAATAAATGTTGAGTGAGTGCTTTTTTTTCTTTCTTTCTTTTTTTTTTTTTTTTTTTGTGGTACTGAGGATGGAATCCAGGGGCATTCTACCTCCAGGCTATACCCTCAGACCTATTTTATATTTTATTTGGAAACAGGGTCTCACTAAGTTGCTGAGGGCCTCACTAAATTGCTGAGGCTGGCTTGGAACCTGCGACCCTCCTGTGTCAGCCTCCCAAGTACTGGGATTACAAGCGTGCACCACCACACCCGGTTATGAGTGCCTGTAAGAATATTGCCAGCCAGCCAGGCGTGGTGGCACACGCTTGTAATCCCAGTACTTGGGAAGCTGAGACTGGAGGATCCGGGTTGGAGGCCAGCTTCAGCCACTTAGTGAGGCCCTCTACAACTTAATGAGACCCCGTTTCAAATAAATAATAAAAAATAGGGATGGGGGTGTAGCTTGGAGGTAGAATGCCCCTGGGTTCTATCCCCAGTACCTCAAAAATAAAAACAAAATTTTAAAAATGAATAAAACAGGTCTGAGAGTGTAGCTCAGAGGTAGAATGCCCCTAAGTACCAAACAAAAAGTTTTGTTTTTTTTTTTTCTTTTTCTGGTACTGGGAATTGCAAAAAATAAATAAAAAGGGTCTCAACTTAGTGAGACCCTTTTTCAAAAATAAAGAATAAAAAATAGGGCTGGGGGTGTAGCTCAGAGGTAGAATGCCTTTAGGTGCAATCTCCAGTAAACCCACACACACATACACACACACACATTTTAAAAAAAAAAACCCCAAAGACAAAAAAAAAAAACAATTACTTTGGAGTTAAAGTCCTTTGTAGTGGAAACTTTTTAATAGTCTTATTAAACTAGAGGCTTTAGTGGAAAATGAGTTCAGACTATGATTAGTCAGTGTAAACCATGTATATTATAGTTTCCTTTTTGAGATCTTGATTTGTTCATCATTTGTATTCTTCTTAAGGTTACCTTGTTTCAAACCGGTAAAGTTGTTTTTGACCTAGATAACTAAATAGCATTTGAGGCTTATGGTTATCAACCACACAATGTTTTTCTTTATGCAGGGGCAAGAAGTCCCTGTTACAGTAAGAAATGTCTTCAGCCAGCTGAGACAGGAGGATTGGGGTTCTGGCCAGCCTCTACCTAGTGAGGCTCTCCACAAGTTAGTGAGGCCCTGTTTCAAAATAAAGAATAAAAATAGGACTGTGAATGTAGCTCAGGTAGAATGCCCCTGGGTTCAATCCCCAGTACCACACACACACAAAAAAAAAAGTAATGTCTTCTGCCAATACATAATTTGTAGATTTTCCTGGGAACTCTTTAAAATGGGATCTGTAGGTACCAAACAACTTGATCTAATAGAAAGAGCTTTGTTCTTGGAGTCAGACTGTTTTGGACATTGTGAAGCCTTGGATAAATTACTCAACTTCTTAGAGTCATGCTTTCTTCAACTACAGACAGTGCAGATCCATCCATTAGAGTTTTTGTGATGATTTAATGACATTGGACCATTTATTTCCATTTATTTATTTTTGGTGCTCAGCATTGAACCTAGAGTCATTCTACCTCCAAGCTACACCCTCAGCCCTTTTTATGTATTTTTTATTTTGAAACAGGGTCTTGCTTAGTTATCAAGGCTGGCCTTGAACCTGTGATTGCCCTGTTTCTTCCTCCTAAGTAATGGGATTACAGGTGTGCACCACTATACCCAGCTAATGGTTGGGATACTGGGGATTGAACCCAGGGGCACTTTCCCACTGAGCTACATCCCCTGCCCTTTTTCTTTTCTTTTTTTTTTTTTTTTTCGGTACTGGGGATTGAACTCAGGGGCATTCTACCTCCGAGCTATACCCCTAGCCCTATTTTTTAGTCTTTATTTTGAAACCAGGTCTCACTAAGTTGTGGAGTGCCTCACTAGGTAGCTGAGGCTGGCCGTGAACCGGGATCCTCAGGTCTCAGCCTCCCGAATGCTGGGATTACAAGCGTGCGCTACCACGCCCGGCTTATTTTCTATTTTGAGACAAGGTCTCACTAAGTTGCCCAGGCAGTCCTCAAACTTGTGATCTTCCTGCCTCAGTCTCCCCAGTAACTGGTAGTACAGTCAGGTGCCTCTATGCCTGGCTCAGTGGTTGGAATTCTATGAAGAAAAGGGGCCAGATTTACAATGAGAGGACAGGAGGTGGATTTAGAAGTGGATTTTCTCTTCCATAGCTCTCTTGTTATTTTGTGTTCACATACTTCCTTTTTTCTGAGTTTCTGAAACAAAAACAAAACACAGTCAGGGTCTACAAGGGCTGAAGGAGCTTTTGAATTCTTTCTAAAGAGGAAATTGACTTTACCTAACCAGTACACTTCCTGTGTGTTTTGTATCCGTTAAAGTGTGAGACAGGACCTTGGTATAGTGCTAAACAACTGCAGAATTTCCTCTTGGTGGTGGTTTGAAAAGTATTACAGTGTTCTGATGATATTTTTATTCTACTATCTATATTGTGTATACAGATCACCTGGAACCTTGTTCAAAATCTAGGTTCTGATTCAGTACTTCCATCCAGAAGTTCTGCATTTCTAGTAATATTGCAAGTGATATATAAAAATTGTCAGGCATTCTCTCCCTGGTTCTTTTTTTTTCTGGTGAGGGACAGGGGGAGTAGTAGGAGCATTCTACCTCTGAGCTACACCCCTAGCCCTATTTTATTTATTGGGAAATAGAGTCTCACTAATTTGCTAAGAGCCTCACTAAATTGCTGAGGCTATCCTCAAACCTGCGATCCTCCTATCTCATCCTCCCAAGTACAGGGATTACAGGCCTGTGCCACCACACCTGGCTATTATTTGGAAACAGGATCTCGCTAAGTTGCTGAGCCTGGTTTTGAACTTGCGATCGTATTTCAGCCACTCCAGTATTAATTTGCCAGAGACTAGGTTGGGGCCTGATTCTCAAGGATCTCAGAGTTGAGTGTTATACAAAAATCAAGTATATTTTGGATTTATTGCCCCTTCCTTATTTCCTTCCCTGTCTCCCTGTCTCTCTCCCTCCCTCCTTTCCTTCCTTCCCTTGGATTTATTTCATAGAAATTCTATAGGAACTAAGAGATTAGTTAACAGTTGAACTTAAATTAGGATTTCTGAGCTGGGCATAGTGGCACATGCTTGTAATCCCAGTGCTTGGGAGGTTGAGACAGGAGGAGTGAAGATTTGTGGCAGCGTCAGCTACTTAGTGAGGCCCTCTGCAACTTAGTGAGAGGTTGTTTCAAAATAAAGAAGAAAAAATAGGGGTGGGGGTGTAGCTTGGAGGATGTAGATCAGAGGTAGAATGCCCCTGAGTTCAATCCTCAGTACCACAAATAAAAAAAAAAGAAAAAAAGAAATTCTAATATATGTAGAGAGAAATGTATATAAAAAGGAATATATATAAAGAAATCCTAATATATATTATATATGGAGATTAAAACCAGAGGATATATGTATGTATGTGTATATATATATATATATGTGTGTGTGCGCATATATACGTATGCGCGCACACACACATATGTATATGTATCTGGAGATTTTTTTTTTTTTTTTTTTCGGTACTGGGGATTGAACTCAGAGGCATTCTACCTCCAAGCTATACCCCCAGCCCTATTTTTTTTTATTCTTTATTTTGAAACAGGGTCTCACTAAGTTGTGGAGTGCCTCACTAGGTAGCTGAGGCTGGCCGCAAAACCGGATCTTCCGGTCTCAGCCTCCCAAATGCTGGGATTACAAGCCTGTGCCACCACACCCGGTTTATCTGGAGATTGAAACCAGAGGTGTTCTACCTCTGACCTGCATCCCCAGGCTGGCTGACATTTTGTTTGTTTGTTTGTTTATATATTTATTTGCAGAACTGGGGATGGAACCCAGAGACATTCTCTCTGAGCTACACTCCCAGCCCTATTTTTTTTTTCTTTTTTTCAGAACTGGGGATTGAACCCAGGGGCATTCTACCTCCAAACTACACTCTCACCCTATTTTTATTCTGTATTTTGAAACAGGGTCTCACTAAGTTGCAAAGGCCCTCACTAAGTAGCTGAGGCTGGCCGCTGACCACGAACCTTCAATCCTTCTGTCTTAGCTTCTCAAGTACTGAAATTACAAGCATGTGCCACCACACCTGGCTTGCTTATTTGTTTGTTCGTTTATTTATTTATTTATTGTATTGGGGATTGAACTCAGCAGCATTCCACCTCAGAGCTATGCCCTTAGCCCTACTTTTACTTTTTAATTTTGAAACAGAGTCTTGCAAAGTTGCTGAGGCTGATCTTAACCTGTGACCCTCTTGTCTCAGTCTCCCAAATATTGGGGTTACAGGTGTGCACCATTGCGGCTGGCTCTTTATCTATATTTTGTTACATTTCAAACTCTATTGCTAAAAGAAGGTTAGCAAAAGAGAGTAAACTGGGCGTGGTGGTGCACGCTTGTAATCCCAGTTCTTGGGAGGTTGAGA
>PVLC010036928.1:0-15540 GCA_004027655.1 Graphiurus murinus | reverse complement strand
TACTGGGGATTGAACTCAGGGGCATTCTACCTCCAAGCTACACCCCCAGCCCTATTTTTTATTCTTTATTTTGAAACCGAGTCTCACTAAGTTGCGGAGTGCCTCACTAGGTAGCTGAGGCTGGCCTCGAACCCGGATCCTCCGGTCTCAGCCTCCCGAATGCTGGGATTACAAGCGTGCGCCACCACGCCCGGCTCTAATTCATTCATTTTTATTGTTAAATAATATTTTCTTTTTGTGGTACTGGGAATTGTACCTCTGAGCTACAACCCCCGCCCTATTTTCTTTTTTAATTTTGAAACAAGGTCTCACTAAGTTGCAGAGGACCTCACTAAGTTGCTGAGGCTGGCCCTGAACCTATGATCCTCCTGTCTTAGCCTCCCAAGTACTGGGATTACAGCTGTGTAGCACCATGCCCTGCTTTAATAATATTTTCTTTGCTGATTATGCTACAGAATAATAATCCATTATCATGTTAATGGACATTTAGATAATATAGGTAGTCTCCTCCTCCTTTGCTATTACATAATGATGCAACAATAAAATTCTGTAAGATGTTCCCTTGTATGATTCTTTCTTTCTCTTTTTTTTTTTTTTTTTTTTTGATATAACAGTGAGTAGAACCTCTGGGCTGTGGAGATCCAGATGCCTCCTCTGCACAATTCCTAGCCTCTTGGCCTGACCTGTTTTTCCAGTTATTGCTGTGGCAACCAGCTCCTAGGCAGCTCGCAGGGACCTTCCCCAGTGTTACCCCATATGCCTCACCTGTGTCTCCGATGCCTGCCCCTTACCTCGGCCCAGAGACAGACTCAGAACACGGCCCTGCGCGCTCAACGCTCTCACCAGCCCAGCTACGAAGCGTGGGGAGTTTCTGACACTAATCAGAGTAGGTGGGTACATTCTCCTTCGTACTCCAGGATGGTCCTGCGAATTTGTAGGGCTTCTTGAAGGGTGATCTCATTAGATTCGGCAGCTCGCAGCGCCCTCTACTGGTAGCTCCTGTCCTTGACTTGACTTTTCATCTCATTCCCTCCCTCCATCACTTCCTCCCTTCTTCACAGTCAGAATTCTTGAGGTATAATTAACATATAGGGTAAACTAGCCTTCTGGGGGTGCAGAGTTCTATGAATTTTGAAAACAGTCATGTAACTACCCCTACAATCAGGTTCTACACATTTTCATCAACTCATAAAGTTCAGTGTGCCCTCCTTTCCTCCACCTTCTGCCTCTGGCAACCACTGATCTACTTCCTGTCCTTTTGCTTTTTGGAAACTGTCACAGGAATGGAATCATATGGGGATGCAGCTTTCTTCAGGCCTTTTCCACTTAGCTTAATGTGTATGAGATTCATGCATACGTTGTCTGTATTAGTAGTTTATGTTTAGGATGGAGGAGGAATCACTGTATGAATGTGTAATAGTTTGCTCGATCCAATGGCCAGTCGATGGATATTTGCATTATCTCCAGTTTTGGGTGATTATGAATGTTATGAATGAAGCTGCTACAAGTATTTGCCTACAGGTATTTGTGTGGATATATGTTTTCATTATCTTGGGGCAAATGACAAGTGAATATTGAACTTAAAAAAAAAAAACAGTAAAACTTGCTAGGAGTGGTGGCACATGTTTGTAATCCCAGTACTTGAGATGCTGAGACAGGAGGGTTACAGGCTCAAGGCCAATCTTAGTAACTTAGTGAGATCCTCAGCAACTTAGCGAGACCCTGTTGCAAAATAAAAATTAGAAAAGGTGGGGGTATAAGTCAGAAGTAGAATGCCCCTGAGTTCAATCCCCAGTAAACACACACACACACACACACACACACACACACACACACACACACACACACAGCTAAACAGTTTACTCAAAAATGGTGGATGATTTGGCATTTCCACTAGCAATTTATTATTTTCCTCAGAGCCCTAATTTACTTTTTATTTTGAAATAGGGTCTTTCTAAGTTAACCATGTGTTGTCCTTGAACCTGCAATCAACCTGTCCCAGCCTCCCAAGTACTGGGATTACAGATGTGCACCACATCTGGCTTTTATTTGGCCTTTCATAAATTATTTTCAGGTCTTCCAATTGCTCATCATGTGGGCTATCTGAATTCTGTCTCCTTATCTTCTTGCTATAGTTTGAATCTCAAGTGTCCCCGGAGGGGCCACGTGTTAAAGGCTTAATCCCCAATCTATGCTATCAGGAGGTGGTGGACTTTCAAGAGTGGGGCCTGCCTAGAAGTCTTCAAGTCACATGGAGGTGTATCCTTGCGGGGATATCAGAACCCTGGCCCTTCTTCTTCTTTTTTATTCCCACCCTTAAGCGAAAAGACCTCTTCCACTTCACGTTCCCACCATGATATACTGTGCTGTCACAGGATCAAAGCAATGGAATAAAAGGGTCATGGACTGAAACCATGATTCAAAATCAACCTTTCTTCTTTATAAGTTGATTATCTCAGGTATTTTGTCACAATAGAAAGCTGACTAAAATACTTCTTTTGTAGTAGTTAATGGTTTGACTACATTTCCTTACTGTTCTGGAATTAGGTTAAAATTATGTTTCCTGGATGTATCTAAGTTGAATGTATACTTTTATGGAGTTCAGTCATGGACCAGATAATGATGATTATGATGGTGATGAGGATGTTGGTGAAATGAAAATGAAAATTCTGATGACAACTAACTCTTCTATCACACTTACTCTTTGTCAGTCATTGTTATATACATCACATGAATCATCTCCTGTCATCCTCACAAGAACTCTTCTCGGAGATGCTCTTATTATCCTCACATTACAGGGTGGAAAACCTTAAGGGCTTCTAGAGCTATTTTGTCATCTAGAAAAGTCTAGAGCCTTTCCATTGCTCCTCCAGAGTCCTTAATAACTGATCCATAGACCCATCCTACCAGAACTCGGATGATGCTGTAAGCACTTAGATTGATGTTGAAAACATGCTTTAAGTTAGACAAACCATTTTTTCCTTCATAAACTCAGCAAGGTAAACACACATCATTTTAACTAGGTGGGAATACAGTTTTGACTTCTGTTTGATACAGCTCAGTATTGACTCTATTTTCTGAAAGGGCATCACTGCCAGGAAATTGCAATGAATTTGAGTTGGGAGAATAAATATTTGGGATAATGAATTTGTACATAAGCCATTTAATTTAATGCTATGAAACAATTAATGGTTAGTGTTGGTGACCACACCAATCAAAACTCCTAAACTATGACGAGCATATGTAGTTACTCGATAATTCCACTGGAGGGAGCCATTTCCATAGCAAAGATATGACAAACGTAGACTGGGGATTTTGTTCTGGATCCAGCATGGACTTTAGCTTAAAAAGATCAAATTTCTCATGCCCAGGGCTCTTCAGATTCCAGAAAGCACCACTATATTACAATAATCAGACATGATTGTGCTTAAAAAGTCAATACAATTAACTGCACTGATTTAAAGTAAAAACCTGTGAGTTTTGGTGGTGATCCATCTGCCCAGGTAAAGAAAAATAACTTTTGTTTTCTTTTCCTCCTTTCCCTTCAGAAATACCCAGCCCAAATGAAAGTTTGTTACAAAGCAATGGAGATGTCCATGAGGACTCGCTACCTGCTAAGTGCTTTGTAAGCACTGACTTATTCAGTCCTCACAATGATCCTGTGATTTTGGAAATAGGTATCAGCATCCCCATTTCATAGACGGGAAAAGGAGCATAGAGAAGGTAGTCAACAGCCCAAGGTTACAGAGCCTGGTAAGATCAGGGAGCCTACACTTCACTGTGCTGCTCTTTAATGGTATGGTCCACAAGCCTTAGCTAAAAAATGAATAAATGGAAAAAAGAAGAAAGAATAAATGAATCTGAAAGTGGGACAGTGAGACAAGGGAATGATGCAGGTCAGCCGATAGATCCAGCTATTAGAATCACAAGTATTTTCACTTGAAATTCAGAGAGAAAAGTTAAAGTGTGGAAGTTGGCCTTCTCAGAAGTTTCATGAACACAGAGCAAATGTCAAAAGAAATAAGTGAAGATGAGCTTGTTTTGAGTATATTTTAATACTGGAGACCATGTCAACAGTCTTCCGGGATAATGATGTTGGGTACACAGCAGCAGGTTTTGGCCCAGATGAAGGGAGGAGAAGATCCAAAATGCAGATTCAGTAAAAAAACAGGCTGCGTTGTCCAAAGCTAAGCTTTGTTATGGCTTCATATCTCCATATTTTATTAACATTTCAAAACTTGCTTCATCTTCTTGGATGGTCTTTAAAAGATATTTTTTCTTCTCTCTTCTTTTTTTTCCTGCAGCTCTTTTCGAACTTTCTGGATGTGCCACATTTTCATGGTTTTGATAACATGTGAACTCCAATTTGCTTGGTGATAAAACTGTTTTTCCAGGGAAATCTGAAGAGTTTAACAGCTAAGCCAATTTTCCCCACCTTAAAATGATTTCAGCCACATTATAGTCTATGCAGAAAGAATGAAAAATGGAAAAAACTAAATGAATCATTTATAATTCAAGAGAAGGAAACAACAACAACAACAACAAGAAATTATCTGTTTAGAAAAAAAAATCCCTTCTGGTCTGAGAAATAACATCTAACACAAAGCCTGAGCCAGGTGCTCGGAGGTCCACAGAGAAGCTCAAGACCTGTCACCGGGTTCACTTTCTGATTATCTTCTTGGCTCAAAAACAATGACAAAAAGAGGTAATTTAGAAAAATTGACTTATGGAGACGATTTGCTTTGCCAAGGGATGTGAGGGAGCCCGATTTTATTACTCCTGTGAGTCATCTCATTTCCTTGTTTCTGTAAAAACATGGTTATGAAACACATCAAGTATTACTTAGGAATAAAACCAGTATTTATAATCCATTTATAAAACAGAAATTAATTAATTCATGTCATCAAATAAAATCCTAGCTTCATGGTGCCATAAAAAAGACATTTGTCGCTGAAGGTCTGTCTGCCTGTTTTCAGCATCAGTTGTTTATACAGATACCTTTGCTCATACAGAGGGCTGAGCCCTCTCCTGCACTTCCCTTCAGTTCAGGATGACAAAGAGGTCAGGGTCACCTGTCGGGTCACCTGTCGGGCCACCAGGCTGAATGGTGTGAGGAAAGCGACGTACCTTTCATCCAGGTTTGATTTAACCTCATGAGGAGCTTGAGCCGCCAGGTAGAGAAACCAGGCCTGGGGCCCAACGGGAGGCTGGGAGAGTGAGGGCCAGAGCTTGGTCAGGTGCCCAAGAGGGCAGAGGGTCAGCTGCAGAGTGCCAGGAATCAGAGGTGGAGAGCCACATCTGCCGGTCAGTTCCAGAGGCGCTGGGAGCTGGGAGGGTGAGAGAAGCCACCCCATCTTGAGTAGCATCCGCACAGGCACAAGTGGGGTGCACCTGGAGGGTCCTGCACCTCACACATTCTGTGGCTGACCAGGTCTGTTCAAGTGTGTGGTTGGTTGGAAATCACTAAGGCAAGGAGAAAAATACAAGAACATATGTGTCTCTAAAAAGATATTTGACCATGTTTAAAAAAAAGTCTGCCTGATAAATGTCATTCAAAAATAAAGTCAAGACTATTTTTAATTTTTTTTTTTTTTGCAGTACTGGGAATCGAATTCAGGGCCACTCTACCTCTGAGCTACACCCTTAGTCCTTTTTATTTTTTGTTTTGAAATGGGGTCTCGCTAAGTTGCTGAGGGCCTCTCTAAGTTGTTGAGGCTGGCCTCAAATCTATGATCATTCTGTTTCAGCCTCCCAACTACTGGGATTATAGGTGTGCACCTCGTACCTGGCTCAGACACTTTCTTAAACCTAATACCTGGATAGCCTGATACTGATACATGTTTTCTTTTAGAAGTTTTTTTTCATTTTAATGGAACTTCCATTAAATAGCCAGATTTAACCATTCCACAAAGTATATATATTCAACACATTGTGTTGTAAATGATAAATACATATAATGTTATCTGTCAAAATAAAATATTAAATGGATCTGAGAGAGAGAGAGAGAGGAGAGAGAGAGAGAAAGAGAGAGAGAGAGAGAAGAGAGAGAGAGGAGAGAGAGAGAGAGAGAGAGAGAGAGAGAGAGAGAGAGAGAGAGAGAGAGAGAGAAAAGAGAGAGAGAGATAAGAGATTGGTTAACATAGATATCTTAGGAATTAACTGACTTGTTTGTTTACCACACTGGGCACCTGAGGTAGGTATCTGACATGTGCAAAAAGATACGGCTCATTCACACTATCATAGTGAATACTTACTGTATTTTGTCTTCAGTACTTCATATACTTTTATTCACTTAAACTTAATTGCAATAGCCCTCTGGGGGTATATGATACCCATTTTGTAGATGAGTACATGGAGATAGCTAGTAAGTGTCAGTAAGCCAGTAAGTAAGCTTACTCAGCCAGTAAGGTCGCTGGCTCTGGGGTGAACTGTCTTACTGCCTCTGCTAATGGAACACCATGCATTTGTTTCCTCCCCTTTGCTTTGATACTAGAAGAATGGAATGTAGCACCTTCCCTGCCCCAAACCTCCTGAAAAAAATTAAGCATCAACTCTTCTTGATTCTCAGGAAAGGGAAACTAGTTTTCTTTGGGGGAGGTTTCTGGTCTAATTGGCCATCAGCTCTAGTGTGAGTAAACTAAAAGGAAAGTTAGAGACACAAATGTCTTTGGAAGTAGGCAGGGGGTATCTCTAAGAGGAAATGAGGTCACAGGATAGGGTAGAGGAAGGAGGGAGGGGAATTACAGAAGGGTGTCAAGGAGCTTGGGGCTGATCAGAGAGGAGGTGCCCAAGGAGTGGGAGGGTCCCATCCTGGGAAGACATGGTGGGTGTGTGGACTTAGCAAAAGACCACGCCTTAGGCGGGATGGAGTAGGTTGTCACTTCTGATATGCTTAATGAACCACACCTTCAGGCTTAGGTTATCAGTTGATGTGAAGCAAATCACTCCAAATTTAGTGGCTTTCCTCTACTGCCAACTGTATGATAACCCAACACCTTTGTGTTGTGTCTTCTTGAGTCTGTCTCATCTGGACCTGTGACTTGTTTAACCACTAGAACATTGCAAGGTCACCCAGCGCCTGCTGCAAGCTTCAGCTTGAAGACTCGGCCGTTTCTAATTATGAGCTTTTGGGAGCCTGGAGCCACCATGTGGGAAAGATGAATACCTTGCTGGAGAGACCACATGAGAGGCGGTGGGGAGGGGGAGAAGCCCTGAGGTTACGTGGAGCACACAAAAGAACCCAGCCACTTGTGAGACCTGTGACCCCACCGCGTGGCTCTGCTAACTCCCATCTGTTTGAGGGAAGTAATTTTGCCTACTCCAGTCTCAGCACACATGAGCCATCTCCCTGGATGCTATCTCAATTTCTAAGCACAGAATCATGAGAAATGATCACATAGTTGGTGGTAGAGGCAGCCATTAAATGCTGAATAGTTTGCTTCGCAGTAACTGATGACCCAAGTAAACGGGAGCCCCAGGGAAAGTGAGGCTTCCTCAGCTGAGAGCCTGACCCCTCTTACTTGAGAACCTCATTTCACCAGCGTCCTGCAGCTCACCTGTCATCACCTGGCCATAGTGTGCTATAGATTTTGCATTAGTTCTTTCTGGTCCCCCATATGGACAGCCACTTCTGGCTTTTCTTGGAGAGAGGCAAAGATTTGGTGATATGGTTAGATATAGAATGGCTCCTTAATGAGCTCATAAATTGGTGTTTGGAGTTGATATAATTAGAGCAGTGAGGGTTGTAATCCCAGCAGTAGATAAATCCATTGTAATGGATTTGTCTGGGTGGTGGCCTAGGCTGGTAGAGTATGGCTGGAGAAGGTGTTCCTGGGTGTACAGTCTTGGGGATTATATATGGTTTCTTCTCCCCCGATCTCTTCTTGCTTCTGGCCTCTGTGATATGAGGAGTACAGCCCATGTATTCAACCTCCCTGTACTTCCTGTCGCTGCCACGTCCTGAGATTCTCAGTCCCAGCCTCACACAGACTGAATCCGAAACTGTAAGGAAATAAATCTTCTGTCCTTTAAATTACGTGGTCAACCCGTTAGATTATAGTGGTGAGAATGTGGATCTGAACACTTGGATATCTGGTGGGGTTAAGGTATCAGTTTGGCTGGGTGATGGTACCTAGATATTTAGCCAAATAATATTCTGGATATTTTTGTGAAGGTGCTCTGTTATAGTTGGGACTTAAAATGTCCCCCTAAAATTCTGGGCAAGATGGCACATGCCTGTAATCCTAGTACTTGGGAGGCTAAGACAGAAGGATTGCGGTTTCAAGGACAGCCTCCGTCACTTAGATCCTGTTTCAAAATAAAAATTAGGTCTGGGTGTGTAGCATGGAGGTAGAATGCTGCTGGGTTCAATTCCCAGTACCAAAAAAAGTCCCCCCAAAGTTCATGTGTTGAAAGCAGGTCCCCACTGCAGCAAGGTTGAGAGGGGGCGTGTGGTTGAAGCAGGCGGGTCATTGGGGGTGTGGTCTTGGGGACTAGATCTGTCCACAGGCCTCTCTTCTCTCTCTGCTTTCAGCTGCCATGATGTGACCACCATGATATAAGAGCTGCTTCCCTCTGCCAAATGCCCCGCTGCCACCTCTGCAGTTTACTCCTCGGAGCTAGCCCTGTGAACAGAGACCTCTGAACACACGAACACAATAAACCTTTCCTCCTTTAAGTTGATCTTGTCAGGTATTTTGGTTACAGCAAGGGGAAAGTTGGTTAAAATATGCTCTTTAATGTTTCTATCAGTAGGCTTTGAGTAGAGCAGATTTCTCTCCAGCTGATTGATGAGGCTCATCTCATCAGCTGGAAGCCTTACTAGAGCAAAGGCTGACATCTTTCCACCCCTGTGGAGCAAGAAGGGACTCGGCCAGCAGATTGCCATTGGCCTCAAACTGCACCTTTCCCCTGAGTCAGCCTAGTGGCCTCACTCAATCGATTTTGAACTCACCAAGGACCCATAATGGTGAGCTAATTCCTTAAAACAAACCTTTCTTTCTCAATTTATCTACACATTCTGTTGGCTGTGTTTCTCTGGAGACCTCTGACCAATGCAGATGGCACAGTTTCTTGCACACACTCTTCATGCCTCTGAATAGGAAGTATGTCTTGAATGTGAGACTTTCTGGGCTGGGACAGTAGTGAATGCCTTTCTATTACATGTGTTAGTACAATATTGGATTGATAATTTGGAGCTCCATTTAGCCTTCTGGTTCTGGTCCTCTGTGACCTTGGCAAAATTTTAATCAACCTTCCTGGGCCTCAGTTTCATTGTGGTGATAACTCTTAAACATTTCTGTAATTTAAATATGGTTTTTAGGATAAAAAACAATGGAGCTATTGTTACTGCCATAATGAGGGCTTAATCATAGCCCAGGTGGGATCATATAATAAGCTTTTTTAAAAAATAAAGACCTTAAAAAAGTAAGCATAGTTTGCACTTCTTACTTTCTGCAGTTTAAGTTGTAGAAGCTGAATAGAGGTGGATTCTTGGAGGTTACCATACTTAGTCAATTACCTAATGACATTAACTGGCACACCTGTTCACATTTACCTTTTTATTACTTGGCTTCAGAGCCAATAACATTATAGTTTGCCTAATTCACTTTCATAATGCATTGACTGCTTTTAATAAAACATTTTCTCCTAAGCATCTGACTGGACTAGGGAGAATGGACACTTAAGTGTCATGGTCTATGACTTAAAGGGAGACCTAAATAGATCCTCTTTTACTTGAGGCCTGATTATAAGAAGGTGAGCCTTCAGCATCTGGCCTCTTTGCTTTCTGTCTATAGCATGTGTTCACATGAGCAGTTTTTGGTCTATGTAGGTGTTGTAGCCACCAGCCCTGGAGGTGTGCTGAGGACTCTGGGGCTCTGTACCCCCACAGCAGTGCCTCTTGGTCATTAAGTACCCACTGACGAGAGCTTGCTCAGATCAGACCACATTTTGTTTTGTTTCACGTGTGTGTGTGTGTGTGTGTGTGTGTGTGTGTGTGTGTGTGACTGTGTCTGTGTTACTAGGGATTGAATTTGGGGTTAGTGAGGTTCTACTTCTGAGCTATACCTCTAGCCCTTTTGAATTTTTATTTTATTTATTTATTTATTGTACTGGGGGAGGGGCATTCTACCTCCAAGCTACACCCCCAGTCCTATTTTTTTTTCTTTATTTTGAAATAGGGTCTCACTAAGTTGCAGAGAGCCTCACTAGGTAGTTGAGGCTGGCTGCAAACCCAGATCCTCCTGTCTCAGCCTCCCAAATGCTGGGATTACAAGTGTGTGCCACCACACCCTACTTGAATTTTTATTTTAAAACAGGATCTTGCTAAGCTATCATATGTTGGCCTCAAACCTGTGCTCCATCTGTCTCAGCCTCCAAAATATGGGGATTATAGTGAAAGAATGGGGCAGCCTGGGGTATTTCTTCCAGAGGCTTCTTCCTGAAGTCAACCCCCACCCCTACACCTCCATTCTGCTTTTACCAATGACTTGCAGCAGTGAAGTTTCTTGGTTTATCTTTCCTATTATATATTGCCAGCTTTCTAATAGAGAACCCAGAAATCCAGAGTCTTCATGTGCATTTTCTCAAATTTAACAGGCCAATGGCACTTCATTTATTAAAATGATGAGCCATGCTAAGCACTTCTGTGAGCTAGAGTTAGGTCACAGGCTATCACTTTTCAAATTTCATTTTGTGAAGTATATTTATCAAACTTTAGTGTGTCTGCCCAGCTTCTGTGGGTTGAAACATGTTCCCCAAATTTTCCTGTGCCAGGAATATGATCCTCAATGTACTGATGTCAAGAACTTTGGAAAGTGATGGGGTCACGAGGGCCCTCCATTTGTGGACTGATGGGTTAATAGGTATTGAAGGAGCAGCTTTATTATGAAAGTGAGCTCTTCTTGGCTTGTTGTTTCTCATAATGTGATGCCATCTGCTATGTGTCAATGAACAAAAAGCAGAGAAGATGCCCACACTATGCTCTTGGACTTCCCTGCCTCTAGGACTACAAGAAGTTAATTTATTTTCTTTATAAATTACTTGATCTCAGGCACATTTATTATAGTAACAGAAAGTGAACTAAGACATCAGCCAGAGTCAGCCTGGGAGTGCAGAGTACAGGCAACCAAAGTCTACATTGAGGTGATCGGGGCTCACCCTGCAATATGGGCTTGTGTTATCCCCCATGGAACTTTCTGTGATATTAAGCCCATACTGACCATTCTTTCCTCTCAAATCTTGTACTAGGGCTCAGCTCTAAGTCTAGCCCAGTCAGATCTCATCTTCTTTTGTCTTTCTTTTTATTTCCTAGCACACTGTGAGAATCTGGAAAAAAGCAAACATGTTCAAAACATTTTTGGACACTTTTATATTGCTTGATAGAGTGAATATATAGGGAAATTGTAAAGCACTCTATAAATGTTGGTTGCAGTTTTCATTGTGGTTGTCAGTCGATGTCCTGTAACTATTGCCAGCACAAGTGGCAGCTTAAGCCTAGAGACCTGTTATAATCACTTTTAGGTGCTTTCTTGCATTAGTGAAAGATAAAGAGATTAAGAACGGTAAGTTATCACCTCCTTTTTGAATCACTGCACAGTCCTGGTTGTTATTGCGGAGCGATGTGGCAGATATTACCCCTCCTCATCTATATCTAGGAATATTTTACATCCCTGATCCCTTGATGTTAGGCATGAGCATGACTGGCTTTGACCGATGAAATATGAGTGGAAGTAAAATATGTAATTTCTCAGGTGTGAGGGCTTTAAATAATGACACACAATTCTCCAATCTCTTGTCCTTGATTTAGCAAGTGTAGAAATGTTTATTGCTAAAGAAAAGCAAAACTGAGCCATCCCAGGAAGGGCAGCTGTCCTCCAGAGTGGCCCTGACCTCTCTGAGATATTTCATGTCACCAAGACTTAGGGGCTATTAATTTCCATAAATTAACATAGCCCATGTTGACTGATATGAAACACAAATATACAAGTATATGGGTATCTGTGTATGGCCATTATTTAAGAAAGAGTGGCTATGTATGATAGAAAGAACACAGGCTCTGGAGTTAGGCTTAGATTTTGTCCTAGCCTCTGTTACCAAGTGACCTTCAGGACTCAGTTTCCTTGTTTATGAGATGGAGATGGAGAAATGGTGACTAGAATCAACTTCTTCGGCAAAAATTGCAAGTTAAGCGTGACATAGAACCTTGAGGTTTTCAGTATATGTATCGAGTATGTGTGTGCTCAGTAGGAGGAGGCAAGCAGGTGCGTAGGGGGGAAATGTAGTAAGGCGCTTGCTTTCAGGCACTTGCAGGAGTTACCCACCCTTGCTGGAGCAGGCCCTGGAGGAAAATGCAGGGCTCTGACCATCAAGAGGCTATGATCTCTGGTGGGGGTGGGGTGGGCAAGTATTTCTATAGGAGCTGATAATCCCAAAACAAGGTAAGATGCTTCAGTGGCAGGAGGTGCAGGAGTGGTGGGGATGGTCCGAATATCTGGATGCTGGATGTGGATGTGTAAGACTGGTGATGTTCACCAGGTATAGTAGGAAAGGTGGAGTCTCTCAAGCAGAAGGGGAAACATGAGTGAAGGCACAAAGGAATGAAGCAGCCTGGATTATTTGAGGGAAGATAGAGACTTGAGACAGCTGAGAATAAGGTTCACAGTCAGGAGAATCTGGGAGTGTCCATGGTGGGGACAGGAGTGGGTGGAAGAGACTGGTGAAGAGCAGTGTGGGTTAGAGTTAGGAGGTGGTCGCATGGGTATGACAACAATACTTTTTGGAATTTTAACACATGCACAATCCTATGACTTTTGCAAATGCTACTTTGACATTACCTTTAGCACCAAAACTTGTGAGCTTACTATAACCATTTGTAAGCCTTGTGTTTTCAGTGTTCAGGAATTCAGAAGAGGCACCGTGGGGATGGCTTGCATTCACATTGGAAAGCCATTCTCTCCAGGTCTGATGCTTGGGTAGGAGATCTCACACAGCAGGACTGTAGCCTAGGGTGCCTTTCCACAAGGCTTGGGCTCCTGGCAGGAGTGGTTGTCAGACTTCTTATGTGGTGGCTCCAACCATAAATGTTCCAGCAAGGAGGCTTCACAATACTTGATTTCAGAATATACTGTAGAGCTATTTTAACAAAAGAGCATGGCACTGGCATAAAAATAGAGAAGTAGAACAATGGAATACCATAGAGGACCTAGGAAAAAGGCCATATATCTATAGCCATCTGATTCCTACCAAAGAAGCCAAGAATATACGTTGGAGAAAAGACATCCTCTTCAACAAATGGTGTGGGGGAAACTGGCTATCCACATGTAGAAGACTGAAACTAGATCCCTATCTTTCACCCAATTTCAGTTAACATTCTCACTGATGTAATCCAAAACAGCTGCCCATACAACTTAGAGGAAGGAAGATCTATTTTCTCACTGTTTTGAAGATTTCAGAGTTTAGTCCATGTCAGGTCAGATCTGTAGAGGTTAGTGCATGGCAGTGGGAAGCAGAGAGAGGGAGAGAGCAAGACTCAGCTCTCACATCATGAAGGCTGGAAGCAGAATGAGAGAGAGTGAGGGAGGAAGAACTATATATAATCCTCAAGGCCATACCCCCCAGGTACCCCTCCTCAACCAAACCTCACCTCCAACATGGCTGCCTATTCTCCTGGGAGACGTTATAAATCCAAACCATTACACACCCTATAAAAAAATCTACTCAAAATGCATCAAAGATCCTTTGTAATGAAACTTTGAAACTACTAGAGGAAAACATAGGGGAAACACCTTAAGATTTTGGCAATGGTAGTGATTACCTGAACAGGACTCCAGTCTCTCAGGATTCAGTACTAAGAATTGACAAATGCAATTTTATCCAATTAAAAAGCAAAGGAAGCAATCAATGGAGTAAAGAGACAACCTACAGAGTGTGAGACAATCTTTGTCAATTATTCATCTGACAGAGGATTAATATTCAGAATATATATAAAACTCAAAAAAGTTAGCACCAAAAGAACAAGTAATCCAATTAATCAATGGGCGAATGAGCTAAACAGACACTTCTCAAAAGAAGTGTGAATGGCCAATAAATATATGAAAAATTCTTATTTCTAGCTATCAGAAAATGCAAATCACCAGTTTCAGATTCTGTCAAAACTAGTTTGAAATTTCATCTCACCTAGTCAGAATTGCTATTATTAAGAACATTAAAAATAGAAAATGCTGGTGAGGATATGGGGAAAAGCATCCCTTATACATTGTTGGTGGGAATGTAAATTAGTACAGCCACTAATTTAATTAATTAGTACAGACAGTATGGAGGTTCCTCAAAAAACTAAAAATAGAACTACTAACTACTATACTATCCAGCTATACCAATCCTGGGTTTATATCCAAAGGAATTAAACTCTGCATACTATAGAGATACCGGCGTGCCCTTTTTAATGAAGGTACTAGTTGCAATAGCTGAATTACAGAATAAACCTAAATATCCCCATCAATGGATGAATGGATAAAGAAATTATTACACACACACACACACACACACACACACACACACACACACAAGTATTATTTAGCCATAAAAAAGAATAAAATAAAATAATATCATTTGTAGGAAAATGGGTGGAACTAAAGATTGTCTTGTAAAGCAAGATAAGCCAGACTTAGACAAGTAACATGTTTTTTTTTTTCTCATATGTGGAATGTAGAAAAAAAGGTGAGAATAAAAGTAGAAGGATAACTATTGGAGAAGGGAAAGGGGACTAGGAAGAGGGGAGACAGCATGAACCCTGATCCTTTGGTCTCAGTCTCCCAAATGCTGGGATTACAAGCATGCATCAGCACGCCCGGCAGGACTGATACTTTAATAAAAACGCCACTGCTAATCTCAGTTGGTCCATAGACTTTTTTTTTTCTTTTTTTTTTGCGGTACTGGGGATTGAACTCGGGGGCATTCTACCTCCGAGCTATACCCACAGCCCTATTTTTTATTCTTTATTTTGAAACCGAGTCTCACTAAGTTGCGAAGTGCCTCACTAGGTAGCTGAGGCTGGCCGCGAACCCGGATCCTCAGGTCTCAGCCTCCCAAATGCTGGGACTACAAGCGTGCGCCACCACGCCCGGCCTGGTCCATAGACTTTTTAAGAAGTGCACGTAGCCCTGGTCTTTTAGCTTGTGTTCACTGGGATGCTTTGAAATAAAGGGAAAGGGGACTGAGGAGGTTAGGGTTCAGCCTGAGTTTTGGGGAGGTGTTTGGTGATGCCCTTTTGGTTTAGATTCATGGTTGTTGGCTAATTCCCAAGCTACTTTGGACTGTAATCCATAAAGGAGCTGGAGGCAGTATTTATCCCAACCAGGCAGAATTCTAAATTATTGGCTAAACTAGACTAAACTAGGACTCATGGAAAAAAAAAAAAAAAAAAAAAACTTGCCAGTGACTTTTTTTTTTTTTTTTTTTTTTTTTTTTTTTTTTTTTTTTTTTTTTTTTTTTTTTTTTTTTTTTTTTTTTTTTTTTTTTTTTTTTTTTTTTTTTTTTTTT
>PVLC010036927.1:0-15540 GCA_004027655.1 Graphiurus murinus | reverse complement strand
TTTTTTTTTTTTTTTTTTTTTTTTTTTTTTTTGGTGCATTGTAATCATACATCTCTGTGAGGTACAAGCTGGTAGAGGCATACATGCACACAGGTCTCATTTAACCCTTCCCCAATTCCCACCCCATCTTAGTTTCTTAACATATATCAGTGGCTGGCAAATGTTTTAAGGGACCAGCACTGTAGGCTTTGCATGTCACATATGATCACTGTTCCATAAACTTTTTCTCTCCTTTTCCTTCTCTTTCTTCTTTTTTAATATTTCTTTCAAAATGTCATCTGCTTGCAGGCTATACAAAAACGGGCTAAGGAGCCGGGCATGGTGGTGCATGCATGTAATCCCAGTACTTGGGAGGCTGAGACTGGAGGATTCAGGTTCACGGCCAGCCTCAGCTACTTAGTGAGGCCCTTCGCAACTTAGTGAAACCCTGTTTCAAATAAAGAATAAAAAATAGGGCTGGGGGTGTAGCTCAAAGGTAGAATGCCCCTGGGTTCAATCCCCAGTATCGCCAAAAAAAAAAAAAAAAGGCTAAGGGTCTAATTTGAATTATGGGCCAAGTTTGTAGTATTTGTAGTTTTCCCATCCTGTTTCAAAATAAAATAATAAAAAGGGCTGGGGGTGTAGCTCGGAGGTAGAATGTCCTTGGATTCAATCCCTAGTACCATACACACACAAAAAAATTGGGTACTAGTGCCAAGTGTGGTGGTACATGCCTGTGTTCTCAGTACTTGAGGGACTGAGGAGGATTGAAGGTCTGAGGCCAGCCTCAGCAACTGAGTGAGACCCTGTTTCAAATAAATAAATAATAGAATAGGGCTGGGGGTATAGCCTGGAGTTAGATTACCTCTGGATTCAATCCCCAGTACCACAAGAAAAAATGGGGTACTAGAAATTTAAAATTACATATGTAGCTCATATTGTAATTCTTTTGGGCAGTGCTGTTCTAAGGTGTTTTCTGGTCCTAAAATTCTCAGATCAAATACCCTCTGCAGGGACTTCAGTTCTGCATTTCAGTGTAGAGCACAGATGGAGCACACAGGAGATGCTTAGTGATTTGGTCAATGCAAATGTGGACACAGGTGGAAAAGAGAGGGGCACACAGGAGGCGCCTAGGATGCCTGACCCCATTCTTCACTGAAATGGAAGACACTGGGGATCAGCTGTTGGATGGGCTCTATTAGAAAGATTCAGAATAACAATGAATGTTCACATTCTCATTGTTAAAAAATAACAATTTCAAATAGAGAGAAACCAACTTACACAAGCCATGATTTTAGACTTCCAAGAAATTATTTGTTTTCTTCAAGATTCATTTACTGAAGAAGCAGGGTCCACAGAGGATAGAGCTGGGGGAAGAATGTGAATCCATGAGATCTTGGAGCTTCCAAATTTTAGAAACCATATATACCATATCTGCATTCCTACACACAATCACAGCTTCCAACACACATACCAGTTATGAGAGATAAGAGGTAGTTTAGATAAATGTATGTTCCCCCAAAACTATAGAGAAATCAGCTGTACAAGGAATAGACACAGAACAGAGACTCTCCTGCAACAAAGCACACACTCGGACACTCCAACAGTGAGTGGGCTTCCAGTTAGTTTCCTCTTCTGCCCAGGGAGGTGGATCTGGGCCTGAGAATGTGCTGCACAGATGTGTCCCAGACAGATTCTCCTCCCTCCACTCCCATCTTCCCAGCTGAGAAGAGGCTACACCTTCTAACTCAGAACCTCCTTCTTGGATTTAGGAGTCTGGCTGATCTCCACATACCTCGCTGAAACTGGCACTTTCCTATCCATTTTCATCATCCTCTTCTTTCTCAATTTCCGGAATCTCTACTCCTAGAATGTAATCTTTTAGCATCTATTTCACCATATTCTTGTACTCTTTCTTCTATAGAGGCTTCTTGTAGGTTTACCCTGGAATTTCTTCTACAGCACCTGAGGATTCAGTGTCTGGAAGAAATGAATCAAAGTCCTAGCTGACATCCTTACATATCTTTGTGTGTCTTATACTGAGCCAAGCCTTGGAGGAGTTCTTCAGTCATGACTAGAGGACATCAAGTTGTTATTTCTTTTATAGCAGATTCTTACTGTCATGACTTCCCCAGACTTCTTGTCAATAACAAAATTGTTGGCCACAGTCATGAGTGATGATTGAATGATCTCTGAGGATACTTGATGATGAGAGGCTTGTGTAGGTAACAGAAGGATCTTTGTTACTTCTCTCTAGTGGGGCTTTACAAACCTTTGCACAAAGGGATAGAAGTTGAAGAGAAAAAGCTCATGAATTCCCACCAATCTGGAAATGAAGTTCATGAGCATTATCTTAAACCTTTCCTTAGAGCCTCTAGTTGCTTTAGCAGTTTTTCTGCAAAATCCTGGGGATCATGAATCAAGTGACTAGCTGAAAAGTTAAACACCTCTGGCTTTTTTTTTTTTCCTGTTTCTTGAGTACTTTCATTGTTGTTTCCAACTTCTTTTTGTTTTTGGAGTTTTTCTTCCCTGTGGCATACTGCACTAGCAGGTCTCTTGCTGTGGGG
This sequence comes from Graphiurus murinus, assembly GCA_004027655.1. Lineage (NCBI taxonomy): Eukaryota > Metazoa > Chordata > Mammalia > Rodentia > Gliridae > Graphiurus > Graphiurus murinus. Next base: position 12,994 of record PVLC010036927.1, on the reverse strand, counting down.
CCTTCATCCTCAGATTCCAAGTCACTGTCCTGCTCTCATCTTCATCTTTCCCAAATGTTAAGGCATCTTGGTGACAGTAGAAAATCATGCAGTTGTAATATCATTGACAGTTTTGGCATCATTCCAGATGTTCCTTCTGCAGAGTTCAATCACATCTAAAAATATCTTGGCTGCAGTTGCATTGCTATCTCTTAACATGGTATACATAAAATTCTGTAATACTACATTCACTTTATTATTCTTGTGTTTTGCATTTATATTCATTTTTGTGTGTGTGTGGTACTGGGGATGGAACCTGGGGGCATTCTACCTCCGAGTTACAGCCCCAGCCCTATTTTTTATTCTTTATTTTGAAACAGGGTCTCACTAAGTTGTGGAGGGCCTCACTAAGCAGCTGAGGCTGGCCGAAAACCCAGATCCTCTGGTCTCAGCCTCCCAAATGCTGGGATTACAAGCGTGCGCCATCACGCCCGGCTGCATTTATATTCTTGATATTAGTTACAAAATGTGTGTGTATAAAGTCCTTGCAGAAGCTTATCGTGACAATGCAGAAGTTCAAAGAAGAGCTCTAGAAACTTGATGGATGGATGAGATTCTTATTTCTCAGCAAGATCAAAGCTCTGCAAAATGTCACTTAAAGATCTGGATCCAAGGCAGTCTGATTGCAGGAGAGATCTTTCAGCTCTTGAGGAAAGTTATGTAGATATTCTGGGTAGCAATGACCAAACTGTAACAAAGCAAAGGCTTTTCTGAAGTGTCTCTTTCCTAAAATTCAGATGCACTGATTTAGGATGTTCTGTGCCATAAACATCACTAGGTCTTCCAGTTCTTTGCTATGTTTATTTGGTTGTAACTTGAAAATCTCCACACTAGATTGGTAGTGGTGTATTGCTGGAGAAACTCCTTGATGTAGGCTGGTGGGTCCTGCTTGATCAGATTCTGTAGCTGCGGCAAGCTGCTGGGCAGCTTGTTGTTGTTTCTGCTGGACATGGTAGTGGCAGACTGGCTTCCTCAGCAGCTGTTCTAAGAAAGCTCACACCACTGCCCGCCTGTCAGTTAGTCCTATCTCCGGTTGGACTCATGCTCCTCAGTGCAACTGGAAATGGCCTTATTCATTTATTTTGAAACAGGGTCTCACTAAGTTGTTGAGGCTGGCCACAAACTTGCGATTTTCCTGTCTTAGCCTCCCAAGTACTGAGATTACAAAGGTGCCATACCTGGCTTTTTTTTTTTTTTTTTTTTTGCAGTACTGGGGGTTGAACTCAGGGGCATTCTACCTCTGAGCTACACCCCCAGCCCTATTTTTTATTCTTTATTTTGAAACAGGGTCTCACTAAGTTGTGGAGTGCCTCACTAGGTAGCTGAGGCTGGCTAAGAACCCGGACCCTCCAGTCTCAGCCTCCCAAGTACTGGGATTACAAGTGTGCGCCACCACGCCCAGCCCAGCTTATTTTTTATTTTGAAACAGAGTCTAAGTTGTGAAGGGCCTTGCTAAATTGCTGGAGGTGTCCACGAATTTGTGATCTTCCTGTCTCAGCCTCCCAAGTACTAGGATTATAGGTGTGGGCCACCATGCCTGGCTTCTTCAAATTTTTATTCACAACAATAATTACCTCTCAGTTGGGTGTGGTGGTGCACACTTATAATCCCAGTACTTGTGAGGCTGAGGCAGGAGAATGGGTTTGCTGCCAGCCTCAGCAACTTAGCAAGGCCCTCCTCAACTTAGGGAGGTCCTATTTCAAAATAAAAATATAAGCCAGGCGTGGTGGTGCATGCTTGTAATCCCAGTACTTGGGAGGCTGAGAAGGGAAGATCAGGGTTCGAGGCCAGCCTCAACTACTTAGTGAGGCCCTCCGCAGCTTACTGAGACCTTGTTTCAAAATAAAGAATAAAAAATAGGACTGGGGGTGTAGCTTGGAGGTAGAATGCCCCTGGGTTCAATCCCTAGTACGCAAAAAATAAAAAATAAATAACTAAAATAAAATAAAATAGGGAGCCAGGTGTGGTGGTACACGCTTGTAATCCCAGTACTTGGGAGGCTGAGACAGGAGTATCACAGGTTCAAAACCAGCCTTGTCAATAAAGCGAGGCTCTTAGAAACTTAGTGAGACCCTGTTTCCAAATAAGAAATAAACTCGGAGCCGGGTGTGGTGGTGCATGCTTGTAATCCCAATACGTGGGAGGCTGAAACAGGAGGATCTGGGTTTGAGGCCAGCCTCAGCTACTTAGTGGGGTCCTCCGCAACTTAGTGAGACCCTGTTTCAAAATAAAGAATAAAAAAATAGGACTGGAGGTGTAGCTCGGAGGTAGAATGCCCCTGGGTTCAATCCCCAGCACCACAAAAAAATAAATAAAATAGGGCTGGGGGTGTAGCTCAGAAGTAGAATGCCCTTGGGTTCAATCATTAGTTACACACACATACACACACAATTCCATGGCATGGATAGTGTGATTTAACTAAATCTATCTTGCTGGATACTAATTTTGTAAAAGAATATCCTGAATGTCGTCAATTATTTCAGTCTTTTGATTCTGTAATAAAAAAATTTTTAAATGGACCAGGCATACACTCCCGGAAGTCTGTTCCATCCCCCTAAGCCTCTGAACCTGCTGTTCTTGCAAGATATGCTTAACAAACAGATTTGTGTCAAAGCTAACCTTGATTCTTTTGGCTGTATCCTGTTCTGTCCCTGAAATTAGTTACTTTACTGTGAGAAGCACTGTCTGCAGTTTCTGCCTATAAAACCCCTCCCCTCCCCTTGTCCGGGGCCCATTTTCTTCTGCTCCTACATGAGAGAGGATTTTGGGTCCCAGTACTGGAATAAAAGTACCTCCTGCCTTTGCAGCAAGAAGCTGGCTTCGTGGCTGATTGGGGTTGCGCCATTTCCATGGCCTGAGGAGGAGAGTCAGGCCTTTCAATTCTAGGTCCCTGAGAATCAATCTTGTTGAGGCTTAAACCATGATAACAGAAAATGGGCTTCTTCCTCACTCTTCTATCCAATTAAACATTTACATGAGATAAGCATGGTGTCACATACCTGTAATCCCAGTATTTGGGAGGCTGAGACAGGAGGATCGCAGGTTCATGGCTAGCCTCAGCAATTTTGTAAGGCCCTCTGCAACTTAGTGAGACCTTGTTTCAAAAATAAAAAATAGAGCCAGGTGTGGTGGCACACGCTTGTAATCCCAGTACTTGGGAGGCTGAGACCAGAGGATCCAGGTTTGCGGCCAGCCTCAGCTACTTAGTTAGGCCCTCTATGACTTAGTGAGCCTCTGTTTCAAAATAAAGAATAAAAAATAGGGCTGGAGGAGTAGTTCAGAGGTAGAATGTCCCTGGGATCAATCCCCAGTACAGCAAAAAAAAAATAGGGCTGGGGGTATACTTCTGAGGTAGGATGCCTCCGGGTTCAATCCCCAGTAAAACACACACACACACACACACACACACACACACACACACACACACATAAATCAGGTATAATCCTAGTACTTTGGAGGCAGAGAAAGGAGGATCACAGGTCTGAATCCAGCCTCAGCAGCGAGGCTCTCAGAAACTTAGTGAAACCCTATTCCCAAATAAAAAATAAAAAAGGCTGGGGTGTGTAGCTCAGAGGTAGAATGATCCTGGAGTCAATCTCCAGCACTACACTTACACACTTACACACACACACACATATACAATTCTGTAAATAATATTCAGAGATTTTGTTGTCCTGAAAGCCCATAAACAGAGTCCAAGACTTCATGTTATCAGTCTCTCTTCTGGTTCACTGGACTGTGTGGCTCATTTTCCTGTGCTTGCAAGCAATCATCATAATTAACTTTACATTTTCATTGCCCTTGGGAATACAGAAAGCTAACAGGGAATGACTAAGTATCATCTTGTACTGGGGATTGAACCCAGGGGCATTCTACCTCGGAGCTACACTCCCAGCCCTATTTTTTTTTTTTTTTGTATTCTTTATTTTGAAACGGTCTCACTAAGTTGTGGAGGGCCTCATTATGTAGCTGAGGCTGGCCACGAACCCGGATCCTCCTATCTCAGCCTCCCAAGTACTGGGATTACAAGCGTGCGCCACCACGCCTGGCTTATAGCTATTCTTAGTTAAAGACTAAATGCCAGGTATTCTTATATGAACTTTACAGATATTAATTCATGTAATCTTCAGAATCGCCTTATGAAGTATATACTATTACAATTCCAACTTTGCACATGAGGAAATGGAAGCACAGGATAGTCCAAACTCGCTCAGATTTGGTTGGCCTTCAGGATTCAAATCCTCTTCATCTAGGTACAACATTCTTAGCCACTACTCCATTTCACCTCTCTCAGTCCATCCACAGATACACCCCAAACAAACATGCTGCCAAATCTAAAACCACTTCTGGTACCAAAAATTTCACTCACAGATTCCCTGGCTAAAAAAAAAAAAAAAAAAATCCTCACTCTTACTCCAGAATCACTAAGACATTTAAATCCTACACCACTACTTAACAAATCACAACCCCAAACGAAGCATGAATATTAATCTTCAACAGGGGGATTTCCATCAGAATCCTTAGAAGGCGGGTTCAAGACACCCAGCGCTTTCTTTGACTAGGTCAAACCCATCCTCATGCGCCCCTGGCCCCCACCTGCATGCACTGATACAAACCGCAAGGAGACCGAAGGCTACCAGTGTCTGGGTTCGCAACTGTAGAGCGCACGCGCACACACTCCCATCCGCCCTCCCTCCGGGGAAGGGGAACCGCCACCGTTTCTTGTTTGGAACTGTCCAGCAGGTCTTCCCAGCCTCTAGAGGCCTGCCCCGAATCTAGGTCCTGGGTTTTGCAGGGGAACTCCCTTGTGGGGCTCCACTCCCGGGCTTCTCTACGCCGAGCCGCGGTGATGAAGCGAGACGGCCTCCGCGGGGCCTCAGGCTCTCGCACCCACGAGCCGGGCCCCTCACCGTTACAGCCACACAAGCCCGGCCTCAGGCCCGCGGAGCCTGGCCGCTCCCGCGCTCATTTACCCCAGAAAAGCGGCGGGCAGGGCACGCGAGCGCGGGTCCTCACCGATGCTGGCCCAGCCCTGGACCCGCGGCTCGAATCCCGCGCGCGCAGGCGGGAGTGCGCAGGCGCGGCGGGGCGGGGCGGCGGCTGCTCGAGGCGGGAGGGCGAGGGGCTCGGAGCCCGCGGAGGCGGCGAGCGAGCGGGAAGGCGGCCCCCGAGGAGCCGGGGTCGGTGCTTCCGGCCTGTAAAGGTGGCCTGGGTAGTGACCAGAGCTACCGGGGATAATCCGAGTGGGTTCCCTGGCGGGCGCCCTAGCCCTAAACCACAAAGCCGTGTACTCGGGACGCCTCCATCGGGCTCCAGGCTCCGCGCCCTCCACGCGGCGCCTCACGAAGGCTCCGGGAGGTTCGGTGCTGTCCGGTCTGCGCAGGCGCGGAACCCGCGCAGCCCGCGACCCCTCGAGTGAGCCTGGAAACCTGTAGGGTCGCCTCTGCTGATGGGGAGGGAAGGCCAGCGCCGGGAACCCGGGGTGGGTCGGAGTGCCCTCCCCTCCAAAAAAAAAAAGAAAGAAATAAAAAAGGACTCAGAGGTGGAATGCCCTTGAGATCAATCCCCAGTACCACGTACCACACACATAAAAAGGACTTAATTGATTTTTCTTTGTATCTATTGCGCCTTTTCAGGAATGTTTTGACAGATCTGCGAAATTTTCCTGAATGATTTTTTTTTTTCAATTAACCAAGTAGAACTGCACTCCATTCTGTGGCTCCAATAGGATTGTACCTTGATTTTTTTGTCCTAATTGCATTCATATTCCGAAATTCAGCTAATTTTTGCTAATCGTTTCCTTAAGATACGTGTGCTACACGTAAGTTTTCAAGTTCTTTCATGTTAAAAAATGTCTTCCAGCCGGGTGTGGTGGCGCCCGCTTGTAATCCCAGCATTCGGGAGGCTGAGACCGGAGGATCCGGGTTCGCGGCCAGCCTCAGCTACCTAGTGAGGTCTCCGCAACTTAGTGAGACCCGGTTTCAAAATAAAGAATAAAAAATAGGGCTGGGGGAATAGCTCTGAGGTAGAATGCCACTGAGTTCAATCCCCAGTACCGCAAAAAAAAAAAAAAAAAAAGTCTTCCACCTTCACACTATGCCTGAGTTCAGAATTTGGAGTCATCACTCATAATTTCCAATAGCTCATGCTGTCAGGTATAATCCCAGTTGGATATTTTCGGTCTAAAGAAATTTTTTTCTTTCCTTTTTTTGACAGTTTTTTTTTCTCTACTTCAGATTTGTTTATTCTCTCTTCTAGGAATTTTTATTTAATGGAAAGACATTTCATGAGTTGTGCCTCTAAATTTATTTCCCTCCTATTTTTATCTGTCTCAGCCCCCTAAATTCTGGGATTACAAGTATGCACCACCATGCCTGGCTCATTTATACTTACATTATTCAGTGAATTATAATTAATTTCCTTCATATTGATACTTGGATTATCCAATATGTGGTCTGTTGTCCAGTCCACCACCAAAACACCCAAGCAACATGAGGGACAAAGGTGTTGTCAGCCAGTTTCCACTGAACTCTTCTTAGAGCAGTCACTCATTTCTTATAAACTGTCCCCAATAAACCATTATGTCTCTCCCATACTGTCTCTGGGCACTCTGGCCTGTCCAAAAATTGTGCTCTGGCACAACTGGGCTGTGGACATGACACTCTTAGATTTAAAATATGAGATATCAGTTATATATCTGTTTCATTTAAAAGACCTCCCTGAAGCCGGGGGTGGTGGCGCATGCTTATAATTCCAGTACTTAGGAGGCTAAGACAGGAGGATCACAGGTTTGTGACCAGCCTCAGCTACTTAGTGAGGCCCTCTGCAACTTAGTGAGACCATGTTTCAAAATAAAGAATAAAAAATAGGGCTCGGGGTGTATCTCTGAGGTAGAATCCCCCTGGGTTCAGCCCCCAGTACTGCAATAAATAAATGAATACCTCCCTGAAATATTATTTTTCAGTGTTTGTTTACATTTATTCAGAGCACTAACATAAATGGTGCAAAAAAATAAAATAGATTTGTCAAAGCAGGGCACTAGTAAAAGCAGTAAAGACAGATTTTATTCAATAATAACTATGTAGTAGGTGAGAGAACCAGTGTAAACTGAGCCCAATTTGGGGAAACAAAAGGCAGGCAACTTTCAAAATGCAGGGATGTACTAAAGGAAAGGCACAATGGTGTTAAGGTGAAGTTTGATTGATCTGAGTTGCTGAACCTGTGATCCTTATCACTTTCCCAAGTATAGGGATTATAGGTTTGTGCCACCACTCCCAGCTAATGTAACATATTTATTATGATCTGATAATATATGCATCTAAGTGTACACTGTGCTAATTCTTAGCTTTGCCAGAGCCAGTCGTCACTACCAAAAAGGGATGTCTATGAGGTGATGGATTTGTTAATCAGTGAGTAGTTATGGTATACAGTATATAAAAATATATCAAAGCATCTTATTGTGCAGAGTAATTTTTTTCTTATTTTGTGGTGCTGGGAATTGAACCCAGATACATTCTACCTCTGAGCTACACTCCTAGCCCTTTTTATTTTTTATTTTGAAACGGGTCTCACTAAGTTGCAGAGGACCTGACAAGTATCTGAGTCTTTGATCCTCCTGTCTCAGCCTTCCAAGTACTGGGATTACAAGTGTGGGCTACCACTGCTGGCTTAAATTAAAAAATTTAAAACATCATATTGTACTCCATAAATTGATACTATATACACTTACTACTTGCAATTTTTTTTTTTTTTTTTTTTGGTGTGTGTGTGTGTGTGTGTGTGTGTGTGTGTGTTACTGGGGATTGAACTCAGGTGCATTCTACCTCTGGACTATACCCCCAGCCCTATTTTATTTATTTATTTCATTTATTTATTTTATTTATTCGTGGTACTGGAGATCTAACCCAGGGGCTTTCAACTTCAAGTTACACCCCACCTCTATTTTTTTTTTTTTTCGGTGCTGGGGATTGAACCCAGGGACATTCTACCTCTGAGTCAAACCCCAGTCCTATTTTTTATTCTTTATTTTGAAACAGAAAAGTTGCAGAAAGCCTAAGTAGTTGAGGCTGGCCTCGAACCTGGTTCCTCCAGTCTCAGCCTCCCAAGTACGGGGATTACAAGTGTGCGCCAACACGCCCAGCTTCTATTTATTAAAAAAAAAAAAAAAAAAAAAATATATATATATATATATATATATGTAAATATATAAAAAGATATAAACATATAATATATAACATAAAAATATGTATATTTCTGGAGATTAAACTCAGGGGCATTCTGCCAATGAGTTACACCTCAAGACCTATTTTATTTTTATTTTGAATAAGGGTTAATGAGTCTCACTACTTGGTTGAGGCTGTCCTCGAACCCGCGATTCTCCTGTTTCAGCTTCCCAAGTACTGGAATTATAAACATGCGCCACCACTCCCAGCTCGGCTCAGCTAGAATTCTAGAACCCACTTTTCAGTCTCGTGTGTCCTCTTCTGGACCTCCTAGAGCACGTCGGGCACAGCCTCTGCGGAGATTCCTGTGCTAGACCAACCGGTCCCGGCGCCCCGGCGCCTTTAGCTCAGGAGAGCTGGCGTCTGGAGCCAGCCTGCCTTCCCACAAGCCACCGCGGCCACCGATACTCAGGCGGGAACTACGCTTCCCAGAGGGCAACGCGCACACTCCACCCAGGGCTTCCCTTGTATTTTCGCGCGGTTCTTGAGCTTTGCTAGGTGAGTTAACTTCCCGGGATATTATAGGCAAGGGTGCTCGAGGGCTGGGCTGGGCTCTGGGCTACTAGATTCAATCGGAGCCGAACGGAGCGGGCCAGGGGTGGAAGGCGCTGTGAAAACGTGGAAGTCCGTACTATGGTCGGCCAGTTAAGGGATTAGGCCGGTGGGTGGTGAGCAGCAGTAGAGCGTGGTTCTGTGTGTGTGTGTGCGTGTGTAAGAAGCTGCGTGGAGAGGGCTGGGATGTGCCTCTTTGACGGCAAGTACAGTTGTGAGGCTGCGACCGGTGAGTGGCTGCGCTCGCTCGCGTCCCGGGGTACTTGAGGTGCGCATCCTTTACGTGTGCGTGGATTGCTGTGGCTCTGTGTGTCACTGTGATCCGTTGTGGGTACCCTTCTGCTTCCTCCGTCTTCTCACCTCACAGCTGCTTGGTTCTGACACACAAAAATGTCTGCTGGGGGGAGTTGGATGCTGGGACCTAAACGAAGTTTTCTGGGGAGAAGGCATTGACTTGCTGTTGGAATTGGGAATACCTGGGAGGTTCTTTGGGAGTTCTGAGGGCCAGCCAAGTACATATCGCAGAACTTCAGCTTTCCCAGAGCTCTGACCTCAGGAACTTGCTGTAAGCTTATGCACAGATCTCAACCTCTCATCTGCCTTTGTGTGTGTACACACACGTGCCTGCAGGGCGAGTGTGGACCTGGACAGTGCCGTGTAGTAACTAAGTCGTTCTGTGCTACTAGAAAAGCCAGATGATTCACGACTCTCTTATCCCTCCCAGGTCCTTCCGTTCCCCAGAAGGACCCTGAAGAGAAGGAATAAAGAATCATTTCATGTCTAAAAATCAATGTTTAGGCTATGTTTTCTTTCATATAATTTTGCTTTCCTTCTAAAATGTGTTGGAAGTGTCCTCTTTTGTGTGTGTGTGGGGGGGGGTATACTGGAGATTCAATCCAGGGGCATTCTACCTCTGAACTACACCTCCAGCCTTATTTTACTTTTTATTTTGAAACAGGATCTCAGTAAGTTGCTGAGGGCCTCCCTAAATTGATGAGGCTGACTTCGAACTGCAATTCTCCTGTTTCAATCTCCCAAGCACGCCCCACTTCCAAATAATTTTTTTTTTTTTTTTTTTTTTTTTTTTGGTAGTGTTGGGGATTGAACCCAGGGACATTCTACCCTTGAGCTACACCAGCCCTATTTATTTATTTATTTATTTATTTATTTATTTATTTATTTATTTATTTATTTGTGGTACTGGGGATGGAACCTGGGAGCATTCTACCTCCAAGCTACAGCCCCAGCCCTATTTTTTATCTTTATTTGAAACAGGGTCTCACCAAGTTGCGGAGGGCCTCACTAAGCAGCTGAGGCTGCCTGTGAACCAGGATCCTCCAGTCTCAGCTTCCTAAATGCTGGGATTACAAGCATGCACCACCACGCCCAGCTATTTTATTTTATTCTATGTATTGTGGTACTGGGAATTGAACCCAGGGGTATTCTACATCTGAGCTATACTCCCAGCCCAATTTTTTATTCTTTATTTTGAAACAGGGTCTCACTAAGTTGCGGAGGGCCTCACAAAGCAGCTGAGGCTGGCCATGAACCTGGATCCTCCAGTCTCAGCCTCCCAAGTACTGGGATTACAAGCATGTGCCACCATGCCCTTCTTATTCTTTATTTTGAAACAAGGTCTCACTAAATTGCAGAGGGCCTCACCAAGTTGCTGAGGCTGGCTGTGAACCTGTGATTCTCCTGTCCCAGCCTCCCAAGTACTGGGATTACAAGTGTGCACCACCACGTCTGGCTATTTTCATCATTTTTAAGTGTACAGTTGTATTTCATTAAGCATATTCACATTGCAATGCAATCATCACCACCATTCATCTCCAGAAATTTTTTATCTACTCCAACTCTAACTCTATACCTATTTATTTTTGTGGGGGAGGTACTGGGGATTGAACCCAGGGACTCTCCACCTCTGAGCTACACCCCTAACCCTTTTAATTTTGAAATGGTCTTGTTGAGTTTCTGAGGCTGGCCACGAACCTGCAATCCTCGTGTCTCAGCCTCCCAAGTACTGAGATTACAGGCATGTGCCATCAATGCCGAGCTAGACCTGGTCTTAAGGTGTTTTTTTTCCTTTCCCAGCTCTGGATGCTCTTTGTTCTTCTCCCATAGAGGAACTTCAAGGAGAACCTATCACTTTTTGCAGATGTAAAACCATAGCATATGTAAGTTGATGTTTTCTTCTCAGTGAAATATGCAATATCCCAGTACTTGGGAGGCTGAGATAGGAGGTTCACAGGTTTGAGGCCAGACCTTGCAATTTACCAAGACCCTCAGCAACTTAGTGAGACCTTGTTTCAAAAATTAAAAAGGAAGCCAGGCATGGTGGTGCACACTTGTAATCCCAATACTTGGAAGGCTGAGACAGGATTGCAGGTTCGTGAGGTCCTCCACAACTTAGTGAGACCCTGTTTCAAAATAAAGAATAAAAAATAGGGCTAGGGGTGGGGCTTGGAGGTAGAATGCACTTGGGTTCAATCCCCAGTTCCAAAAAATAAACAAAAAAAATAAAAAGGAGCCGGGCGTGGTGGTGCACGCTTGTAATCCCAGCATTCGGGAGGCTGAGACCGGAGGATCCAGGTTCGCGGCCAGCCTCAGCTACCTAGTGAGGCACTCCACAACTTAGTGAGACCCGGTTTCGAAATAAAGAATAAAAAATGGGGCTAGGGGTGTAGCTCGGAGGTAGAATGCCCCTGAGTTCAATCCCTAGTACCGCAAAAAAAATAAATAAATAAAAAGGAGTTAGGTGTAATGGTAGACACCTGTTATCCCAGTACTTGGGAGGCTGAGACAGGAGGATCGCAGGTTCTCGGCCAGCCTCAGCTACTTAGGCCCTGTTTCAAAATAAAGAATAAAAAAATAGGGCTAGGGGTATAGCTCAGAGGTAGAATGCCCCTTAGTTCAATCCCCAGTACCTCAAAAAAAAAAAAAAAACCTAATGAAGTAACTGGGTATGGTGGTGCATGGCTATAATCCTAGTATTTAGGAGGCTGAGAAGGAAGAACACAGGTTCAAAGCCAGCCTCAGCAAGTTAGCGAGGCCCTCTGCAACTTAGTGAGACCCTGTTTCAAAATAAAAAGTGAAATAGGACTGGAGGTGTAGCTCAGAGGCAGAATGCCCCTAGGTTCAATCCCTAGTACCCAAAACAAACTAACAAGCAAACTTATGAAGGGGCCAGGTGTCATGGCTGTAATCCTAGTACTTGGAAGGCTGAGACCAGAAGATTGAGAATAATCTCTGCAATTTATTGAGACCCTTTTTCTTTTTTTTTTTTTTTTTTTTGCGGTACTGGGGATTGAACTCAGGGGCATTCTACCTCCAAGCTACACCCCCAGCCCTATTTTTTATTCTTTATTTTGAAACCAAGTCTCACTAAGTTGCGGAGTGCCTTACTAGGTAGCTGAGGCTGGTCGCGAACTCCAGTCTCAGCCTCCCGAATGCTGGGATTACAAACGTGCGCCACCATGCCCGGCTTGAGACCCTTTTTCAAAATACAAAATAAAATCAGGCTGGGCGTGTAGCTCAGAGGTAGAATGCCCCTGAGTTCAATTCCTAGTACCATACACACACAAAAAAGTTACAAATGAATTTCATTTGTTCAAATATGGTTATATTAAACATTTTGCAAAAATTTTGTATACAAAGTGATAATTTTTTTTTTTTTTTTGCCGTACTGGGGATTGAACCCAGGGGCATTCTACCTCCGAGCTCCACCCCCAGCCCTATTTTTTTATTCTTTATTTTGAAACAGAATCTCACTAAGTTGCTGAGGACCTCACTAAGTAGCTGAGGCTGGCTGCGAACCCCCGGATCCTCTGGTCTCAGCCTCCAAAGTAATCATTTTAATTGTATTTTTGTAAAGGAGATGTCTATATCCACATCTAAGAATTTATTATGTACAAAATTCTTTTCTGTGTGCTTTTTATATATTCATTTAATGTGTTAATTTTACTCATCTGAATTATATTTATTCACAGAAAAATCTTGCTAGTGAAAAATTTTAATTATGCTGATAAGTAAAGGATTCCAAAGAATGGTAGGTATTATTTTTCTCAATCATATTGTTTTTTCTTTTTTTTTTTTTTTTTTTTTTTTTTTTTTTTTTTTTTTTTTTTTTTTTTTTTTTTTTTTTTTTTTTTTTTTTTTTTTTTTTTTTTTTTTTTTTTTTT
>PVLC010036926.1:0-15541 GCA_004027655.1 Graphiurus murinus | reverse complement strand
TCCTCCTCCTCCTCCTCCTTTTTGTCCTTCTCTTTTGTGGTATTGGGGATTGAACCCAGGGGCATTCTACCTCTGAGCTATGACTCCAGCCCTATCTTATTTTTTATTTTTGAAATAGGGTCTCACTAAGTTGCTGAGGGCCTCACTAAGTTACTGAGGCTGACTTCCAACTTGCAATCCTCCTGTCTCAACCTCCCAAGTACTGGGATTACAGGCATGCCCCACTATGCCTGTCCGGCTCTCTTTTCCCTCTTCTAATTCCACTACCACCACCTTTATCCTCCATCCTGGGATTCTTCCAAGGTAATAAAGATTTAATATTTCATGGGAGGTGAATGTTGCCAAAGAATAAGAACACCCTCCCCAAATTCTCTAAAGGAGAAACTGAGGCTCATGATGATCAAGGTGATTGCTTCAATTGCCTAGCCAGATGATCTTTCACTCTATATTATTACCTGGTCCCTGCTTGGGACATTTCTCAGAGGAAAGGTAGTACTTCCCACTGTGGAAATACATGATCTTGCCGGGCGTGGTGGTGCACGCTTGTAATCTCAGTCCTTGGGAAGCTGAGACAGGATGGTTGCAGGTTCAAGGACAGCCTCAGCAAGTAGTGAGACTTTTGTCAACCTAATGAGACCCTGTTTCCAAATAAGAAATAAAATTGGGCTGGGAGTATAGCTCAAAGGTAGAATGCCTTCAGGTTCATCCCTAGTAAACACACACACACACACACACACACACACACACACACACACACACACAAAATAAATAAATAAATAAGTAAAATAAAATAAAATAAAAGATAATAAAAAAATAAAAAGGGCTGGGAGTATAGCTTGGAGGTAGAATGCCCCTAGGTTCAATTCCCACTACCGCCCCCCCAAAAAAAAAACAAAAAGAAATACATGGTCTTTTCTAACCACTTGTCTTCGGTGACCTGTCCTAGATCCACAAGAGGAGGTATCCCAGATCTTGCCGTCAGGAGCTAAGAGCCAGGTGGGGGAGCCAGACACAGTGGGCAGCTTGTGCAAGGCAGGACGGTGAATGCTCAATGGAAGCTGCCCTGTTGAGCCACCTCCAGTCTGGCCCTCCAGCCTCCTTTCTTCTCCCTCTGCAGTAGGCACTGTCCAGGGCTCCTCTTCCTCCTTCCTACTGGTACCATAGTTTTGTTTTTTTTTTCTTCCCCAGTATCTACCCTCTTCCACGCAACACGCAACAACCTGCTTCATTGGAAAGTGACCCATTACCAGTTCCAGGAATCCTGGGCAGATTAGTCACTCCTCCTCATCAGTGGTTAGTCTAGGACTGGGGAAGTGGTCCATTTCTGGTCATGAGAACCAAGGAGAAATTTGGGGTGGGGAATGGGAGTGCTCCTCTACTAAGAGATGGGCATAGAAAGACAGCCTCCCTTCTTCTGGATGACTGGAACTCAAGTGCTGTCAATCTGGGGGCCAGTGTGAAGATGAAACCAACTCAGGGGGGCCAGCCCAGCCCAGTGCATCAAGGAGAAGTGAGTCAGAGTTCTACAGGCAGCCTGCCTCTGACCTTCCTGTTAGAGGGAAAATGTATTTCCCCAAAGTTTAAATCAGTTTGTTTTCTATTACTTTTTCAATTTTTTTTTTTTTTTTTTTTTTTTTTTTTTTGGTATTGGGGATTGAACCCAGGGGCATCCTACCTCGGAGGTACACCCCCAGCCCTATTTTATTTTTTATCTTAAGACAGAGTTTCACTAGGTTACTGAGGGCCTTGCTAAGTTGCTAAGCTGGCTTTGAACCTGTGATCTTCATGTCTCAGCCACCCAAATCCTGGGATGACAGGCATGTGTCACCACGCCTGCCTCGATGAGTTTTCTATTATTTGATGTCAAAAACATGGGAAATGATAAATACTTCCAGTGTGTTCTCGAACTGTAAGTGCAGGGGTTGTTGTACAACAGGAGTCTCAGCACTTTCCTATTCAAGTCCTTCAATGGCCTCTTTTAGCAGTTAGGGTAAAGTCTTTGTTCAATGTCTCCCTCCCTTTATAATCACCCACCCTCTCCCAAATGTCAGTCCCTGAGGATAAAGTGACCCTTGGCCTTCATCTCTGGCTCCCGGTGCCCAGTGTCCCCCCTGATGACATGCTGCACAAAGAGCATTGAATACATGCAGAGACGAAGGAGCTGGGGTCAGAGTCCTGGGCTCCATTTGGGGTTTTGTACTGACTGCCTTGGGACTTCAGGCAAACCTCATCTTTTTCTGGACCTCAATGTCCAAAACTGTAAGTAAGGCACACTGCATTCTAGCAGTAGTTTAAGAATGGGCATTTTAAGAACACCTCCTGGCTACCCCATATGATAGTGATTGTGCTTTTAATATCCATTGATGGATTAAAAATCATGACAAAAATAAAAACAACTGCAAAGCTTTTAAATGTGGTTATATTTATTCATCACAGCAGCATCTACATCCATTTGAGAAACATTTGTTCTTGTGTGTGTGAGACATACTGCGCGTCTAGTACAGACAGCACTGGGTGCCACATGGCTGCCAGATGCCTTTAGCTGAGGGGCCCAGCGGTTGGGAATCACTGGCTTGGATCATCTCAGAGTCCTCCGGGCTGCAGGAGCTTTTGTGTTTAACATGGGCCACAGGCTGTGCAACTTGTACCGGGCACAGGCAAATTCATGGTGGCGTGGAAGTCTTCTGTAGCCTGGGCTCTTGTGGTTCAGCCAGGTGGTGGGTGGCACCACTCTTCTCTGGCTTCCCCAGAAGAAGAACCAGGGAGGCCTGGGAGCCCCGAGCCCAGGGTGTGGAGGCCAGGCAGATGTCAGAACGTTGGCGGCCCAAAACGACAGGGAGCATACTTCAGATACCGCGTGTGTGGTTTAGGAGCGGCTGGAATTACACCCTGGGGGCCGAGCCAACATCGTCAGAGCTGAGCCTGAAGCCTGCTAAGGCAAGGACCACGTGGGGGGTCTCAGCTTGGCCCCAGAGCAGAGAGGCAGTGAGGGCAGGAGCCAATTCCTGGCTGGAATCAGGTACAAGGACCTTTTGCTCTATTAGATGTGTGTATGTGTTCATTCATTCATTCATTCATTCATTCATTCATTCAACAGGGTGGTCAGTGGGGCACTCACCTAGTGCTTGTGCTTGCAGCCTGTCACAGGGTTCAAGAATGACCAGGCTCACCCTGACCCCAGAGCCATGCCTTCTGCTGAGGGAGCCAGGCATGGAGTGCATGTTGATGTCTCTGGGTATAGTCAGTCCAGAGGGGTTATGGACCTTTTGCCTGGAGAAAGAGAAAGGAAGGAGAAATTGGGAAATGTTTTCTAGGAGATAAAATGGTTATCTTCTGAGAGTGGTTCTCTCGGGGCAAGTCAGAATGCGCCAGGCAGGTCGGGGAGGAAAGGCACCTCCTCACAGACGGCCAGTGAGAGAAGCTATCTGTGCCCTCTCTGCCTTTGGCTGGTAAAGTCCTCGGGGTTTTGTGTGCTTGTTTGTTATTTGTCTGATAATGTGAAGGTGGAGATTCAGAGGGAAATATGGGACTGGTTGCAGTAAAGGTCTTAGGAGGTTGTGGGGCTGTTTGGGAAAATCAATGAGGCTGTTCTTGTATCAATCCTGGTGAGCTGAGTCATTCTGATTTTGATTAGCAAAGGCTCTGAGCAAGAGGGGACCTGGCACCAGGACTGCACGTAGCTCCATTGGCTCTGTACAGATGTGTGTGTTTCGGGGACACAGGGCAGAATTGTGGTAGGCAGTGGGGGTGCACTGTGAGTCCTGCAGTGTATGCCAGTGGGCCACTGAGTTGGTCTGATTCTGGAAGAGGTGAGGAGTAGCTGGAGGTGTTTAAGCTGAGGCCACAGATGAGGCATGGTTCTCCTGCTGCAGACAGAAGGAATGGGAGGACAGGCAGAGCAGCCAGAGGCCATGCAGTCGGAAGTAGAAGAACCGGTACCACGCTGAACAAGGACAGACATCACAGGACCAAAGAGAATAAACCTCGAAGAAATGTCTGGGAAGTGACAGGTCTCAGTGACTGGTGGTGGTGGGAGAGGGAGAGAAAGGAATAGAGGATGACCATTTCTGGTCGATGTTTAGGTCACCGTGTGAGATGGGCAGCTCTAGGTCCTCTCGCCATCCTGTCTGGGATGAATGGGAATGACATGTCTGTTGCTTCCCTAGATCCATCGTCTTGGTGCACACCTCAAGGGTCAGCCTCCCATCTGGGCTCTTGGCCTCTAGACTCTTCCCTCTCTAGCCTATCCCCTAGCCTACTGAGGGATCTGCCAGGGAGATGTGACCAGCTCACTGCTGGAAACTCTTCAGAGGACTCCATTGCCAGCAAATAAAGTCAGCTACAACCTGACATCATCTGCCTCCCTTGCCTCAGCCCTGGGTCCCTCTACACCAGCTGCAGTGAATCATAGCAGTAACAACGAGGAGGACGATCGATAGTGCTCTAAGAACATCACACATATTAGCTTGTGTAATATTCAGAAAAGCACTGCCAATCTTGCATTTCTCAGAATGGACCGTATGTTCTTGCCTTGCACCTATGGTTTTCTCAATCTGCTATCCAGTCATCTGATACATATTTATTGATCATCGACTTGTGCTGGGCACTACACTAAGTGCCAGGGATCCAAAGACAAGTGAGGTGCAGGATGTACCCTCAGTGCATACGAAGTCTAGGTGGGGAGACTGAGACATGAAGGGACAATGAGAATACAACAACAAGGTAAGTGCAGTGACAGAGATGCTACGAGGACACAGGCAAGGAGTGCCTAATCCAGCCAGGGCCTTCTGCACCTGGCCATCTGAAACTTTATCCATTCCAGGAAACCCTTCTTTTTTTTTTTTTTTTTTTTTTTGGCGGTACTAGGGATTGAACCAAGTCAATTGTCAGGGACATTCTATCTCTGAGGTACACCTCCAGTCCTGTTTTTTATTCTTTATTTTGAAACAGGGTCTCACTAAGTTGCGGAGATCCTCACTAAGTAGCTGAGACTGGGAAACCCTTCTTTTTATTTTTATTTTGGTGGTACTGGGGATTGAACCCAGGGGCATTCTACCTCTGAGCCACACTGGGTTGCAGAAGGACTCACTAAGTTTCCCAGACTGACTTTGAACCTGTGATCCTCCTGTCTCAGCCTCCCATGTACTAGGATTTCAAGTGTGTGCCACTACACCTGGCTTCAGGAAACCCTTCTGACTTGGCTGGCTGGGCGAGGTCCCTTGACCGTGTTCCTTCCATCCCTACTCCTCCTGCATCCCATGCTGACCATCTTGTGCATTGGGAGGGGAGCACGTGCTCCACTGCCTCTTCTTGAGTGCAGCGAAGACAGAAAACCGTCTGACTCCTCACTAGGAAGGACTCAGCCCTCAGGCAGCCCCGACACATCCTCAGGATGGTAGAATGAAAGCTCTTGAGGAGGAAGACGCCCACAGAAGGGCATCCTCTGCCTGGTCATGCGCTGATGCTCTCTCCAGCCCCTGGCCCTCACTGGGTTTCTTTCCTCAGATTGGCTCAGGTGCCCCTGGAGCTGGGCCCTACAGGCAAAGCTGGGCTGCAGCTCTCATCCCAGTTCAGGAGCAGCCGGCCAGAAGGGGGCTCACTACAGTGGGGTCTCAGGTGGCCCCCAGCCAGGTTGGAACTGCCTGCCTCAGGCTCCTGAGGAATGAGCAATATCCTGGTCAACTCTAGTTTAGGGAGTAAGAGGGAGAAGGCCCTGAGGACCTTTCATGGTGCCTGAGTGGCCAGAGATGGTGTTGGGGGTGTCTAGGATTTCCTACAACTCCCAAGCCCCTACTATTTCCTCTGGCTGTGGGATCCCTTGATGCTGTAAAGGAGGGCTTTTGAAATAAATAACTTTGGGATGGTCTCAAACTAGAGATCTTTGAGGACTATTTCAGGGAGACTTAAGGGGTCTGGTGACAACTCAGGCTGGCCCCTTGAACCCTCATTGGGTTAATGTAGCTGTATCTCTCCAGAGCTCTGCAGACAGTCATGGGTCACTCAGAGAGGGGCTGGAAATGTTGGGTGACAACCTGAAATGGCTTTCAGACCCAGCCCTTTCTCCTAGGCAGAGTACTTGGCAAGCTCTGACCCCACTCTTTACTCCTTGCCTTAAAGTCTGTCTGGGCTAGTGGTGCCTCTGCGGAGCTGGGACTGGGGGCAGGGGTCTTGAGGGAGAGTGCAAACAGCTTTGGACGAGGGTGAGGGTGGGAATTTCCACTCCTATCTAGAAAGCCATCAACTCTGTGTGCCCTGACCTGGGCCTTTGGCCTCCAAAGGGCAGTGGGAAGGCCGGCCCCAGGGCCAATCCCTGGCCATTAATCCCTCCTGCCAGCCCGAATATCCACCCAGTGTGGTCAGACAAAGGATTGCCCAGCCCAGCCACTGTGTTCCTCCCGCCCCAGGGGCTCCACTCAGACGCTGGGCCGCCTGGAATCCAGGCCCATGAGAAAGGGGCCGCCTTCACTGGCCACCTTATGCCCGGATGCTCAGCCGCATCACGTCCGGCCCAGGGCCTGTGAAAAGAGGGCCCAGCCACGCTGAAAACGCGGATTAGCCCTTGGGCCGCCCCCTGACACCGGCCTGCTTGGCTCTGGGAAGCAGGCCCAACAGAGGGGGCCAGACAGGCACAAAGAAATGGAAGAGTCTGAGTTCTCACCCTGTTGGTTAGCTCCCCACCCCCATTCTCTTCAGGATTTGAATAGTCAATTGCATCTTCAGTATCATTTATTGAACATATACTATGTCTCAGGCTGTACCCACAGCCATGGAGAGTAATAAGATCCACTTTTCCCCATGACCCTCCCACTCCCCAGATGTGTGAGACAGAGGCTGTGGTAGGGGGCTTTTTTGGAGGGGCTCCATCCCTAAGGAGAGGTGAGAAGGAGGTGGCTGAGACTCCATGCTTCTGTGCCTGTGTCTCGCTGCAGGGTTATGTTGCACCTGATTGGGAGTTGACCTGCCTCTCTGCTTGTCCTCTGAGTTATGCTGGAATGCTAATTGTGTGTGTGTGTGTGTGTGTGTGTGTGTGTGTGTGTGTGTAAGCACCTCTTACCAAATGCCAGTGTGGGCCAGGGCACTTTTGTATATAATCTCTTAATTCTGAGAAGAGAGATTATTGTGGGTAAGGAAACTGAGGCTGAAATGAGAACTGGCCCCAGGTCACCACTGCTCTTGGATCTGGACTCCTTGCTGCTGCGGTTGCTTGTCTTGCCCTCCTCTCTGGCGAGCTGTTTGGTGTGACTGCAGGGTTCTGTGCTCAGGCAGGGGAATGCAAGGTAGGGAGGTGGAGCAGGTACTGAGGCAGCATCTGTTCCAGCATAACAGGATCTGTTCTGGGTCTTCATTGTCGTGGATGATGCGTTGTCTCTGGTTCTGCAAGTGTCATCTTCTCCCTGTGCTCTCTTTCCACAGCTTGTAACTGTCCATCTCTGCACCAAGTTGTGAATCTCTTCATATGCCTTGCCCTGAGCTTTCCCAAAGGGCCTGGCCCAGAAAGCGCTTGGTGAATGGTGCAGACTGAACTGAGGCCTGGAGAATTGCAGGAGGGAGGACACCTATAGGACCTGGCAATGGTCTGCATATAGGTACTAAGCAGGGAGATCCCGCGTGCTCAGATCTGGATGCTGCTGCTGGAGCAGGCTGGGGTTTGGGGACATACAGAGTTAAGGGAGAGAAGCATTCCGTTTAGGATAATGGGTTTGAGATAGCTTGAGACATCCATGTGGTGATGTCTAATGGGCACCTGGAGGGGTTGACCAAGAGGTCAAGAGAGGTCAGGAACCAATTCAGGTAAGGGAAGTAGAGGGGGCTGGATGAACTCTAGTGTAATTTATTTCTAAAGTTTCTGCTTTACAGGATGGTGCTAGAAGGGTAGAGCCAGTGCTCTGACCTCTAGGTTTAATTCCAGCTCTACTGCTACTAGGTAGTATGCGAGGTTAGGTAAATCGCTTAACCTCTCAGAGGATTAGTTTCCTCATTCACAAAATGGGGATAATAACGCCCCACAGGGATGCTCAAATAATGTACTTAGGGTGTTTGTCAAATACAAAATGCTCAATAATGGTGGCTGCGTTCCCAGAAGACTGGAGCTGAGAGAGGGACCCTTGAGCTCCAAGCCTTGAGTTTGGACTTCGACTCTGTGCCACAGGCCAATGAAACTAGTTTTGGTCATCTGTCGGAGTTGGAGGATAGGGCACACTGCATCAGGGCTGCACTAGGGTGGGGCAGATGAGGCCCCAAATGTCAGTAGGCCCTGGCTCTCAAGGGCTGGCCTTGCACTTGCAATACCCTGAGAGTGTGTGCTCCTTAAATTTAGCACTGCAGGCTCCTCACTTGGTTCACTGAACACACTCCCCTGCTCCGTATCCAAATCCTTTTAACTCCCCTGGCCACAAGTGTTTTAATACAAGGCTCTTTCACCTTTTGGTTTCCTCTGGATAGTAGTGGTGGGTAGTATTTTCAAGACTGAATTTTTTATAAAAACTGCCAAGATTCCTATTTCCCAATGAGATGGAGCCTGGTGTCTCCGGATCAGAAAGCTCCCGACTCAGACCTTCATTTGGAGAAGCACTTGGTGGCATTTCCCCCACCGGGTAACCAGTAACCATTCCTTGGAAGGCTGGAGGCTGTGCAGAGCTGTGCTTGTGCTTGTGCTCCGTGTGGGTGCCAGGAGAGAGGGGGAGAGAACAGGAGCAGTGTGGAGACCAGGCAGCCAGCAGGGCAACTCCACGTTGTGGATTTGGGAGGGCTCTTCATTTAAAGCAGTTGGACCACTTTTTATTCCCCCTTCCCCAAAGAAGGCTCACAGGCCTGCAGTGAGGGTGAGTCAGGGATGTGGGATGTGGGGGGAGGAAGACAGAGAGGAAATGGTGACCCTGATCTGGGGTCTCCAAATGACCTCCTCAGAGCCTGGCCCTGCCCCTGCCCTTCTCTGTGACCTCTGCCCTGGTTCCCTACCGTCTAACAGTGGCCTGAGGCCTCCCTGACCAGCCACATAGGGCATTGAGGGCGGGTGGGCAAGACTTCTCTTACTATCCCCGTTCCAGATGGAAGGATGGGAGCTTGGAGGGATGGAGGGGACCTGGCTGCAGGGAGGGAGGAGCAAAATGGGGAGAGGGCCAGGAGAGCTCGCTGAATGAGTGGATTTGCGATTGGGATTGACCCAAAGGGGAGGAGGTGGAGGGAGGGGCAGCAAGGGGAGGAGCTGATCAAATGCCATCCAGGGATGGGGCCAGGGCCAGGACTGACCCAATAGAGATGGAGAAGTGACGAGGCAGGGTCTGGGGGAAAAGGACCCAAAGGGACGAGACGGAGGGAGGGGCCAAAGGGAAGGGTCTGTGAGCCCAGAGAGGGGGCTGGGAAAGCAAATTATAGGGGAGGCGCCGGCCAGCGGGGAAGGCCTGAGCCCTCTCCCCTGGTGGGGAGGGGGCTCTGTCCATCCATATAAGGCAGGTCCACGGGCCCTGCTCTCCCCTAGCGCGGGCAGGGGCTGCCGCATCCCGATGCCCGGGCGCAGCGACATGGACCTGCCGGTCGCCTTCTCCGGCTTCCCCGCGCTGCCCTCGGTCGCGCCGTCGGGGCCGCCGCCGTCTCCGCGGGCGGGCGCCGAGCCGGGGCGGGAGTCCGAGGCGGCGGCGGCGGTGGGCGGCGGGGAGGCGGAGCCCACGCCCGCGCCGGGCCCGGGGCGGCGGCGGCGGCGGCCCCTGCAGCGCGGGAAGCCGCCCTACTCGTACATCGCGCTCATCGCCATGGCGCTGGCGCACGCCCCCGGCCGCCGCCTCACGCTGGCCGCCATCTACCGCTTCATCACCGAGCGCTTCGCCTTCTACCGCGACAGCCCGCGCAAGTGGCAGAACAGCATCCGCCACAACCTCACGCTCAACGACTGCTTCGTCAAGGTCCCCCGCGAGCCGGGCAACCCGGGCAAGGGCAACTACTGGACGCTGGACCCCGCGGCCGCCGACATGTTCGACAACGGCAGCTTCCTGCGGCGCCGCAAGCGCTTCAAGCGCGCCGAGCTGCCCGCGCCCCCGGCCGCGCCGCCCGCGCCCCCGCCGCCCTTCCCCTACGCGCCCTACGCGCCCGCCGCCCCCGGCCCCGGCCCCGCGCGCCTCTTCAGCGTCGACAGCCTGGTGAGCCTGCAGCCCGAGCTGGCGGGGCTCGGCGCCCGCGAGCCGCCCTGCTGCGCCGCGCCCGACGCCGCCGCCTTCGCGCCCTGCGCCGCCGCCTCCCCGCCGCTCTACGCGCCGGCGCCCGACCGCCTGGGGCTGCCCGGCCCGCTGCCCGCAGAGCCCCTCCTGGCCCTGGCCGGGCCCGCCGCCGCGCTCGGCCCGCTCAGCCCCGGGGACACCTACCTGAGGCCGTCGGCCTTCGCGCCCGGGATGGAGCGCTACCTGTGAGCCCCTCCCCGGGCAGGAGCACCTGTGAGGGGCCGCGCGCGCCCCTGGCCCTGCTGCTCCACGCTGGCTGCGCTTGGGCCTCGCCTCTGCGCACCCCCATCGGTGCCTCCTGATCTGAGCACACCTGCTAAATCCTTCACTGTTCTCCAGTCCGGGGGAGACTCCCTTCATCTCGTCGTTGGACTAAATGTCCCCTCCAGTTTGTGAGCCTTTCATGTCTAACCCCTTCCCCTGTGAGCCCCCATCTTGCACCCCAGCCCCCGCGCTCTCTGTGGGTCCTGTGCCACCGGCCGGCGAGTCCCCTCACCACCACCTGCAGGTGTCCTGTGAGATCCAAGCCGCTGGAAGCGCAGATCTCAAGCAGCTCTTCACTTGGTCGACCTCTTGTGCTTTGGCAACACATCAGAGGGCAGACAGCTGGGTTTCTAACTTCCTCACCTTCTCCCTTCATTTCCCCCACCTTCCCCACCCATCTGTCTAGATGTCCTCCGTTTCTCGGCTCCCCTTCCACATGGAGACACCTGGCTGCATCCAGGCCCTGAAGACAGTTCTGGGAGCTGTCTGAGATAAGCGGCACCAGGGAGTCCTGACTGAAAGGGGAGTTAGTGAACCTCTGTGTCTGCCTAACCCCCGAAAAGCAAAGGACTTAGCGGTTTATTATTTTTAATTAAACTGATTTAATTAAAAAGAAAGAAACCTTTTGCTGGGCTTGATTGTGCTGGCGGGTGACTTGGGAAGTGCCCGGGGAGGACAGTGGGTGAGATTTGCATGAAGGGTGAACCCCCTTGTGAGTCATAGGCAGAGGTTCAGAAAGGGAAGTTAAGAGGTGATTCAGCCATAGCTGTGCACATCGTAAACCTAGTTAGATGCCATCGTCTGTGCCGCAGAGCCTGGTAGAAATAAGGTGGGGTGTGCACATATGCGCACCTGTGCATTTGGGCAGCGGGATTGCTTGCTATTTGTGATCATTCCCAGCTCCTACGGATAAGGGAGCATTGGCCTTTATTCACTTCTCCAAGCACTTGTTTAATGTGCCAAGCACTGTGGTAGGCACTGGGGAGACATTACTGAATGAAGGGGCAAAATCCTTGCCTCACAAAGTGTACAGATCAGGAAAGATATTAATCCAATCATCGCTGCTCAGAGAAATGAGGTAAGTACCTCAGCCTTGTACTCAAGGTGTGGTCTGTTGACCTACAGCATCACCTGGAAGCTTGTCAGAAGTGCAGGATTTCGGCCCCACTTCAGACAGACCCACTGAATCATTAGATTCTGCATTTTCATGAAATTCCCAGATGTTTATTAGGGGCCCTATGCTGGAGAAAAGGCACTGGACCCAGGCTGGAGGCTCAGTCTAAAAGATAAAGCTCCCTCTCATAGGAAGTGAGACCAAGTAAAAACCGTGCCTCTGAACTTCCAGAGCTGGACACAGCAGGTTAGGTCCCTATTTAACCTCTCCTCCCTTGCTGGATCCTGAGATGGGGCAGCATGGACCTGAGCTGATTCACAGCTGTTCCCAGCACCAAGGACAGGGCAGCACTGAGCCTCTAGAGAGAGGTTGAAGTGTGAGGGAGGGAGTTGGCTTTTGACCCTGCTCTGCTTTCTGGTGCTGAACCAAACACTCAGTATCAGGCTTTTCCAAGCTTCCTGCCCCAGGGCAACCAATCTAGTTAGATGTCCTGAAGGGCCGAGGAGGGGAGGACCAGATATGATTTACTTTTGCTTGCTGGATGTGCCTGAATCACCCCTCTTAGATACCAGTGTTTGAAGTCCGGGGTGGTGATGGAGAGTGAGGGTGGACAGTGAGCAGCTCATAAAGGAGAAGGGTGCAGGGAATCTGGGGAAGTGAGCAGTAGGTGTGCACAGTGTGGCAGAAAGTGCCCCATAGACCTTTCCCCCCAGCTCTTAGCTGCTGCGAGCAAGGTCAGATCCAATTTGTCTGATATATAACAGCCCTTTACTTAATATTTGTTGAATGAACAAATTGATCCCTGATGTCTAATACTATAACCTGACTTACTGAATAATGACTAAGTAGATAGTAGTTTGTCATCTTCATATCCATTCCTATTTGAAATCCTCACCATGATTTGTGGAAAAGACAAAAAGAGAAGAATGAGGTGGGTAGAGGCAATTTCCCACTTGTTGGCTGAGGAAACTCTGCCTCCCTGGGACCAGCAAGTAGCAGAAAATCCACAGAGATAAAAATGCAAATTTTTGCTGAGTATGGTGGAGCACATCTATAATCCCAGTATTTGGGAGACTGAGACAGGAGGATCAGAGATTCTAGGCCAGTCTCAGCAACTGAGACCCTCAGGAACTTAGTGAGACCCTGTTTCAAAATAAAAAGAGATGAAAAAATGCTGGGCATGGTGGCGCATGCTTGTAATCCTAGTACTTGGGAGGCTGAAACTGGAGGATCCAGGTTTGAGGCCAGTCTCAGCTACTTAGTGAGGCCCTCCGAAACTTAGTGAGACCCTGTTTCAAAATAAAGAATAAAAAATAGGACTGGGAGTGTAGCTCAGAGGTAGAATGCCCCTGTGTTCAATCCCCACAAAAAAGAAAAAAAAAAAAAAAAAGGAGATGAAAAAGACTGAGGGTATAGTTAGGAGGTAGAACACCCCTGGGTTCAATCCCCAGTACTAAGTAATAATAATAATATTTTAAAAGGCAGACTTTCTTTCACTCCAAATGGTGTTATAGATCTTCTTCTTGCCTCAGAGAACCAGCTGATAAATTCTTCCCTAATTCAAGGAATTTCCAGGGAAAGGAAGGTTGTTCTCACTGCCTGGAAGCCAGAAAGTGCTTCCTGAGCTCTGAATTCCACCATTGTTATCACTGTGCGGGTCTCAGTCCTCAGGAACTTTGAGCACTCAGAGGAGGAGGTGGGGAATATCTGTAGGGGAATTCTAGGAAGGTCACAGCCAAACTGGAAAGTCAGAAAGACTTTTCTTTTTAAAATGCTCCAAATTTCCTTTATTCAACAGCATTAAGGGTCCAATGTGTGCCAGGCTCTGAGGCCAGCGGAGACAAATAAGAGACTGTTGATGTCCTCAGAGTCTCGAAAGCTGTATGCCATACAGTGTCCTAAGAATTTTGACATATTTGCAGATGTTGAAGAAATAAAACAAAAACTTAACTCTGTCTTTAAAAAGCATCACTTTTATATCTAGAAGTGAGATTTCAACATTCTTTCTCCTTTGGGGGGAGAAAATAGTCTCAATGGAAACTTCAGAAATGTTCAAATCATTGACTCTTCATTCTTGTAGAGATCTAGAAGTTGTATTAATCTGAAGACACATTTTCGGTTTTTAATTTTAATTTTTATTAAACTGAAACAAGCACACAATCTCACAAGTCAAATAGCAACCAAAGACTTAGAGTAATGTCTTGCCCCACTCTTAGGAAACCTGCATCTTTATGCATAAGCATCTACTTTCAATTCATACTTGTTTCTTTTGGAATATATGTCCATATTTCCATGCTTATCTCTCTCTCAGTAATGATTAACTTTCTATTATGATAGATGATCATTTACCTCTAAAATCTTTATCTCTTCCCATTCCTACTGAAACCACTAACTTTTAGTTAAGCTAATTTTTAGCATTTCATTATTATACAACTATTGTTCTTTGATAAGCTACTAGTGTACCATGATTACAACCCTTTTTTTGTGTGTTTAACTTTTAGTTTTTCTTGGAGTTAACAATGATGACTTTTTTTTTTTGGTACTGGGGCTTGATCCCAGAGGCATTCTACCTCCAACATATACCCTCATCCCTATTTTATTTTTACTTTGAGACAGGTCTCACTAGGTTGATGAGAGTTGCTGAGGCCATCCTTGAACCTGAACTCCCCGTCTCAGTCTCCCAAGTACTGGGATTACAGATATGCACTACCACGACCAGTTCCCCCCCCCCCTCATTTGTTTAGCTTCTCTTATGTCTACTGCACAATCTTCCCAGATCTTCCAATACCATTGTAGTAGAGTTTTTTGTGAGGTCAAATTTCTCAGGAAATCCATTATTCCTTTTGGTTGTGTGCTTTTGCCTTTCTGAGGGCATCTCTTCCAGATGCCTCCATCCTCCAGCTGCGGTCTGGACTGATAGCCTTCTATGCCTGCTGCACAGATGCGGACCTGGAATTTCCCTTCACTGTTATCCTGGGAATTCCTTCCATCACTGTCCTATGTTGAATCTTCTGCTTACTGGATTCTACATCTTCTTTTTTTTTTTTTTTTTTTTTGCTTTATTCCCTTGTTCCAGTAAAGGTAAATTGTTTTGTTGTTTTGGAAACTTTGCACATCTTAAGATGATTGTTTTAGCATGAGAAGCTTTGGCAATGAAATAGTTGAGTCAAAGGTGTGTTTCTGTAGCCATTTACAGGGAAGGGTGGGGTAGGGTGGGGTTGGGGACTAGGCAAATGGCGGGAACATTTCTTCTCAGCTTAGTTTGCATTTCTTCCAGAAATGTTTGGGAGGCAGTTAAGTGCTGTGGTGAGTGTTTGGGCAAGAAGATGAAGTCAGGGGAACTGTTAAGAATTCTTTTTTTTTTTTTTTTTTGCGGTACTGGGGATTGAACTCAGGGGATTCTACCTCCGAGCTACACCCCCAGCCCTATTTTTTCTTCTTTATTTTGAAATCGAGTCTCACTAAGTTGCAGAGTGTCTCACTAGGTAGCTGAGGCTGGCCGCGAACCCGGATCCTCCGGTCTCAGCCTCCCGAATGCAGGGATTACAAGCATGCGCCACCAGGTCTGGCCTGTTAAGAATTCTTTACAGAAGGAGAGCTAAGAGAAGTCCTGGGAGGGGGATGCTTCCTGACTTTGGGGGTATGTCTCAGTTAGCATACTCACTGCCATGATCCAAAAAACCTGACCACACAACTTAGAGGAAGGAAGATTTATTTGCTCACAGTTTTTGGAGATTTCAGTTTCAGTCCAAGTCAGGCCTTGTCTGCAGAGCTCAGGGCATGGCTGTGGGGAAGCAGAGGGTGGGAGAGGGCGAGAGAGAGAGAGAGAGAGAGAGAGAGAGAGAGAGAGAGAGAAAGAGAGAGAGGGGGGGAGGGAGAGAGAAAGAGAGAGAGAGGGAGGGAGGCAGAGAGAAAGAGAGAGAGAGAGGGAGAGAGAGAGAGAGAGGGAGGG
>PVLC010036925.1:0-15671 GCA_004027655.1 Graphiurus murinus | reverse complement strand
TGCGCCACCATGCCCGGCCCTTTTAATTTTGAAACAGGGTCTTGCTAATTTGCTGAGGGTGACCTTGAACCTTCGGTCCTCCTGTCTCAGCCTCCCAAGTACTGGGATTATAGCCGTGCACCACCATGCCCAGCTATCATCCACTGGGGATTGAACACAGGGTGCTCTACCTTTGAGCTCTACCTCCAGTTCTATTTGTATGTCTGTGTGGTACCAGGGGTTGAATTCAGAGGCTTTCTACTTTTGAGATACACCCCCAACCTATTTTATTTTGAAACAGGGTCTCACTAAATTGTGGACGGCCTCTCTTAAGTTTCTTTTTTTTTTTGGTGGTGGTACTGGTGATTGAACTCAGGGGCATTCTACCTCCAGGCTACGTCCCCAGTCCTATTTTTTTATTCTTTATTTTGAAACGGTCTCACTAAGTTGCGGAGGGCCTCACTAAGCAGCTGAGTCTGGCCTCGAACCCGGATCCTCTGGTCTCAGTCTCCCAAATGCTGGGATTATAAGTAAGTGCCACCATGGCCGGCTCTCTCTTAAGTTTCTGAGGCTGGCAGTGAACCTAAAATCCTTCTGAGCCGGGCGTGGTGGCGCACGCTTGTAATCCCAGCATTCGGGAGGCTGAGACCAGAGGATCCGGGTTCGAGGCCAGCCTCAGCTACCTAGTGAGGCACTCCACAACTTAGTGAGACTCGGTTTCAAAATAAAGAATAAAAAATAGGGCTGGGGGTATAGCTCGGAGGTAGAATGCCTCTGAGTTCAATACCCAGTACCGCAAAAAAATAAAATAAAATAAAATCCTTCTGTCTCAGCCTCCTAAATTGGGATTACACCCAGCTTCCAGTTCTATTTTATTTTTTATTTTGAAACAGGGTCTCACAAGTTGCCACAAACCCTGCGATCCTCCTATCTCAGCCTCCCTGGTACTGAGATTATAGGCATGTGCCACCACATAGGACTAAAAGAAAGTCTTTGCCTGTGTGTGTGTGTGTGTGTGTGTGTGTGTGTGTGTGGTGCTGGGGATTCAACTCATAGCCTTGTACTTGCTAGGTAAGTGTGCCACTACTGAGTTATAACCCTGTCCTTCTTTTATTTCTCTCATTAGAGTTCTGTAATTTTCCCCATATTTTGTAAGATTTATTTATTTATTTTGTGGTACTGGGGATTGAACCTAAGGGCTTTCTACCTCTGAGCTACACCCCCAGCCATATTTACTTTTTTTTTTTTTTTTTTTTTGCGGTACTGGGGATTGAACTCAGGGGCATTCTACCTCCAAGATATACCCCCAGGCCTATTTTTTATTCTTTATTTTGAAACCGAGTCTCACTAAGTTGCAGAGTGCCTCACTAGGTAGCTGAGGCCATCCTAGAACCTGTGATCTTCATGTCTCAACCTGCGAAGTACTGGGATTACAGGTGTGCACCACCACACCCGGTTAGCATTTCCTTTTTATTTTATTTTTATTTTTATTTATTTATTTATTTTTTTTTGCGGTACTGGGGATTGAACTCAGGGGCATTCTACCTCCAAGCTACACCCCTAGCCCTATTTTTTTTTTTATTCTTTATTTTGGAACCGGGTCTCGCTAAGTTGTGGAGTGCCTCACTAGGTAGCTGAGGCTAGTCTCGAACCCGGATCCTCCGGTCTCAGCCTCCCGAATGCTGGGATTACGAGTGTGCGCCACCACGCCTGGCTTAGCGTTTCCTTTTTATATCTTAGCAAAGCTAAACTTGAAAAATAATGATTGATTAGAATTAAAAACATTACTTCTTGTGCTGGGTATAGTGGTGCACACCTGTAATCCCAATACTTGGGAGGCTGAGACAGGAGTATTGCGGGTTCAAAGTCAGCCTCAACAACTTAGTGAGATCCTGTTGCAAAAAAAAAAAAAAAATTTGCATCCATACCAAAAAGTTGAAATGCTAAATGTAACAAAATTACTGAGTGTGGTGGGACCCTATTTCAAAATAAAGAATAAAAAATAGGGCTGGAGGTGCCGGGCGTGGTGGCGCACGCTTGTAATCCCAGCATTCGGGAGGCTGAGACCGGAGGATACGGGTTCGAGACTAGCCTCAGCTACCTAGTGAGGCACTCCACAACTTAGTGAGACCCGGTTTCAAAATAAAGAATACAAAATAGGGCTGGGGGAGTAGCTTGGAGGTAGAATGCCCCTGAGTTCAATCCCCAGTACCGCAAAAAAAAAAATAGGGCTGGAGGTATAGCTCAGAGATAGAATGCCCCTGGGTTCAGTCCCCAGAACCAAAAAAATAAAATAGATCTGGGGGTGTGGCTCAGAAGTAGAATGCCCCTGGATTCAATCCCCAGTACCTCAAAAAATAAAAAAAGCCAGGCATGGTGGCACACCCTTGTAATCCCAGTACTTGGGAGGCTGAGACAGGAGGGTCACAGGTTTGTAGCCAGCCTCAGCAATTTAGTGAGGCCATCCATATCTTAGTGAAACCCTATTTCAAAATAAAAGAATAAGCCGGGCATGGTAGCGCACACTTATAATCCCGGTACTTGGGAGGCTGTGACAGGAGGATCATAGGTTCGCAGCCAGCCTCAGCTACCTAGTGAGGCCCTCTGCAACTTAGTGAGATCCCGTTTCAAAATAAAGAATAAAATAGGGCTGGGAGTGTAGCTCAGAGGTAGAATACCCCTGGGTTCAATCCCCAGTACCACACACACAAAAAATAAATAATAAAACAGGACTGAGAGTATAACTTGGAGGTAGAATGCCTCTGGGTTCCATCCCCAGTGACAGACAGACAGACAGACAGACAGACAGACACACACACACACACACACACACACACACACGGCAATGCTCATCAGCCCCACCTTCCCCACCCCTCTTATCCAGCATTAATACACTACTCACTACCCTGTGCTGGTGAGGACCTTTCTCCTTGCTCAGCAATCTTCAAAAATATACAGGAACCTGGTCACACAAATAGAGAGTTTTGTTTATTTTGACCACAGTGGGATCACACCGTGCCATGCTATTCTGCAACTTCCTTTTTGCACTTAACAATTATCATGGGCAATTATGGCCAAGCCTATAAATAGTGGATACAAATTCTGTCCTATCTCTGCCCAGGTTCTTTCCTTTTTTTTTTTTTTTTTCTTTCAGTGCTGGGGCTCAAACCCGGGGTTTCATGCAAGCTATGCAAGTGCTCTTCTGCTGAGCTGTTCCCCCAGCCCTCCGCCCCAGTTCTTGTATGCTTGTGTACACAGACACACACACCGACTATTCCACAGAAATGAGGACTGGAAGGAGGTCTGGGGATTTCATTTCAGGAGAGCTTTTTTTCTTCTTCTTCTTTTCTGCCCATCCTCACACCAGGCTAATCAGATCAGTAACTAAGCTGAGCGAGTGGTTAGGAAGTATTAGCTTATCTTCCTGGTTAAAAGTTCTATAAGTGAAGCCTGGTGTGGTGGCACACACCTGTAGTCCCAGTACTTGGGAGGCTTAACCAGGAGGATCGCAGGATAGAGGACAGCCTCAGCAACATAGTGGGACTCAACAACCTAGCAAGATCCTGTTTTAGAACTAAAACTGAAAAGGGCTGGAGATGTAGCTTGGAGGTAGAGTGCCCCTGAGTTTAATCCCTAGTAACACACACACACACACACACACACACACACACACACAGTTCTGTAAGTGAGCTGGACATGATGGTGTATGCCTATAATCCTAGTACTTAGGAGACTGAGACAGGATAGAAAGTTTGAAATCAGCCTCCTCTAGCAAGGCCCTCAGCAACATAGTGAGACCCTGTTTGTCAAAATAAAAAATAAATAAATAAGCCGGGCGTGGTGGCGCACACTTGTAATCCCAGCATTCCGGAGGCTGAGACCGGAAGATCTGGGTTCGAGGCCAGCCTCAGCTACCTAGTGAGGCACTCCGCAACTTAGTGAAACTCGGTTTCAAAATAAAGAATAAAAAATAGGGCTGGGGGTATAGCTTGGAGGTAGAATGCCCCTGAGTTCAATCCCCAGTACCGCAAAAAAAATAAATAAATAAAGCCAGAGCTGGGCGTGGTGGCACATGCTTGTAATTCCAGGATTTGGGAGGCTGAGACAGGAGGATCACAGGTTTGAGGACAGCCTCAGCAAATAGCGAGAGTCTCATCATCCTAGCAATACCTTGTTTTCAATTAAGAAATAAAATCGGGCTGGGGATGTAGCTCAAAGGTAGAATGTCTCTGGGTTCAACCCCCAGTACCACAAAATAAAATAAAACATAAAATAGGACTAGAGGTGTATATCAGTGGCAGAATTCCCTGGAGTTCAATCTCTAGTACAAAAGAAAAAACAATAGTTCTGTAAGTGCAGAAATTACATCGTCATGAGAGCCGGGCCGGGCCCAGCACGGGCAAGACACCACAGCGGCCTTGTGTGTGTGGATCCGGGCCTCATTCCGCTCTGGGCAAGGGTCCTGGTGATGGCCTGGCTTCACAAGGTCATTGGAAGGATGAGGTGTGTGTTTGCATGTGACATCCCTAGCTTGAAGTAGGTGCTCAGGAAGGCAAGACGAAGTCCATGTCGTCTCCTGTGTGTGATGGCAGTCCTATGTACTGGGCACGAGCAGCTCAGAGCCTGGCCCCAGAGACCCCGTGGCTCTAATTACCCTCTCCCCAATTCCTCTTTTCTGCTTTTCCAGGACAAGCAGCTGCGGATCTTTGACCCCAGAGCAAAGCCTGAGGCCTCTCAGGTGAGTTTTCTGGGCCGTGGGGTGGGTGGGAGTCTCCACGCAGGGCCAGGACCCCGCTCTTCCAGGCTCCCAGCAAGGGTCCCTTGAGCAGTGGCTGCCGCTGCTGCAAGCTCTTTCTGGGAAGCCACTCTGGGTCCTGAGAGGGCCTGGCTTTGATCACAGGGTGAGGGGCAGCCCGTGGCTTCAGGAAGGTAATCTGAGATTCCAACTTCCTTCCTCCTTTTCCACCCGCATCCCCCACTCGCCCTCCCTGGCAGGGCCGGCAGAGACCAGCCACAGAGTAGCCAAGAAGAACCCCCTCTCGGTGCCCCTCAGGGCTTGCAGCAGACCCGCAGGCCCAGGGGCAGTGCGTGGTTGGGTTGTGTCTGTGCTCGGTGGCCGTTTGTGCTCCAACCCAGGCCAGGACCCGGGTTTACACAGCAGGCGCAGGGTCGCGGGGGAGTCATTGGTTCTCCAGCCGGGAGCCAGACACAGGGCCCTGCCCCAGGTCATTGCTGGGGGCTTTTCTCCCAGGGATGGTTTAGTGTTTCCTTAGTAACCGGCCTTGGAGCTGAGGCTGAGGCCCGCGTTTCACCAGGGGAACCTGCGCTGATGGACCAAGGTGGGGCGATCGAGTCCCAGGAGTTCACCTGGGGGAGGCAGGTCATTCGAGAGGCCTGTTGCCTGGGCCGTGGGCAGCCACTAGAGAATTTTTTTTTTTTTTTGTGGTACTGGGGATTGAACTCAGGGGCATTCTACCTCCGAGCTATACCCCCAGGCCTATTTTTTATTCTTTATTTTGAAACCGAGTCTCACTAAGTTGCGGAGTGCCTCACTAGGTAGCTGAGGCTGGCCTCGAACCCGGATCCTCCGGTCTCAGCCTCCTGAATGCTGGGATTACAAGTGTGTGCCACCGTGCCTGCCTGAGAATTTTAAGCAGGAAGTGAGATGAGTGGATTTACATTTCTCAGAAGAACTTTCTAGAAACTGAGGTCTCCCCCACCCCCGCAGGGTGGTGAAGTGCTGCAGGGTCCTACTGCCAGCCCTGGAAGGCCCAGCCCCCATATAGACAGCCCCTTTTTCTGTGTATAGGACTTGTTCCCCACCTGGGGTCAAGGGTAAACCGCCAGCCCAACCCCGGTAGCCTGGGGCCCCTGCCCCTGTCTTTGGAAACCCATCCACATGGCAAATTGCTATTTTTTTTTTTCTTTCTCCCAAGACAGTATAGTCGCTTCCTTTCTGTCTGGCTAAAGATGGAAAGGAGGCCCTGTCTGTCCGACAGGTAAATTGCGCCTGGCAGAGCGGCTGGCCACACCCTGGCGTACGTCCTGGGCAGGCCAGCCACCTCCTTGTCCCCCGGGCTGTTTGTGTCTCTGGCGTGGGTGTGGACAGTACACTCCACCTGGTAGTTTCTCGACTGTCTCCGAGCCTCTGCCCAGGAAGGGATCTGGGCTCTGCTTGAAGGATAGACTGAGCGCCCCTCTCTCAGGCCGGCCCTCTGCCCGGGGTCTGCTGCCAGGGACGCCTGCCCCGCACCCGCTCCCTGAGCCTTGTCTCCCCCTCCCCCTCGCCCAGCGGAGGGGGAGGGGGGCTGAGGTGGAGTTGGGGTGGCAGCTGGCCAAGGGGCTGCGAGTTCGTAAAGTGTGGGGAGAGGCCTGGGTCTGGAGGAGCCCCCAAGGGGCTGCAGGAGGAGCGTGGGCGGCTCCTGGCTGCTGGTCCTGCCTGTGCCTTGTGGGGGCAGTGGCCTGGAATGCCGCCCACCGCCCGGCCCTGCCCCCCACTTCCGCCCAGGGCATCTGGCCCACACCTGGCTTCTATTAGGAAAACCGCTGCTGGCGGCCAGGGTTGGTGTGAGCCGAGGGGCCGGCTTGGGGAGAGGCCTTCTGGGAGCACCTTCTCAGAGATCCCCCTTCCTGCCTAGCAGCGGCATGGCTGGAACTGAGGAGGACGTGCCACCCCCCACCCCACCTCTGCTGGAGTCTCTCCTCACCTGAGCCTCGAGCCCTTCGGCTGTGCTGTGCAGGGAACAGTCCTCCCCCCACTGTCCTCTCTGGACCTGCCTCGGGCCACCTGAGCAGGAGACCCTTGGGTCACCCTCTCCTGTTCACACCCTACTTTGTTTATTTACCCATTTATTACGATACTGGGGATTGAACCCAGGGCCTTGCACATGCTAGGCAAGTGCCCTACCACTGAGCTACACCCCTAATCCCCGCCCTTTTTTTAAGTACTGGAAATTGAACCCAGGGGTGTTCTACCTCTGAGCGACACCTATCTCAGCCTCCCAAGTACAGGAATTACAAGCCTGCGCCACCACGCCCGGCCCTACTTTGTTTTTAGATTGCATTTATGACCGTTCATTATGTCCCCATTATGTCCCCGGACTTCTACCCTGATGACCCTCCTAGAAAGTTGGCCCTTTGGTTCTTTGTGTTCAGGTCAGGACACCGAGGGTCAAGGTGTTCCTGCCACACTGCTCCAGGGTCACAGAGAGTGCAAGAGCCAGGCCTGGTCTGTCTCAGCCCTTGGGCCCTCTGCTCTCCCTTCACTGAGCCTGGGGTGGGGGCTGATGAGGCCCCTGGCTGTTCCAGGGAAGCAGCAGCTTCCACACGGGGGGGGGGGGGGGGGGGGGGGGGGGGGGGGGGGGGGGGGGGGGGGGGATGCTCAGGGAGTGGCAGGGCCTCAGGACCCTCCTTAGGGTCAGGAAGGCTCCTGGGGTGAGCCCTCTGGCCCAGTCTGTGTGACAGGGAGGGTGGGAAGGGTAGCATCTGGAGCCCAGCACTGAGCCTGGCCAAGGAGGGGCCAGGTAAAGGTCTTGCCCCTGGAGAACAAGCCCAGGGCCCTCCCTGGAGCCACTGCCCTGTGCAGGAAGCGTTGCCATGGCAATGGGGAGGGGATTGGCTGCCCCCCCCCCCCCCCGCTGGAATGCTGGGTATGCTCCTCCCCCTGGCTCAGGATGGGCTGCTGCTCCCTGGTGGAGCCCCTCTCTTCATCTCTGCCCAGGATCAGGTGTGGGGAGGACTTTTGTCCGGGACTGAGGGGAAAGCAAAGCCCTCTTGGGGCTTCTCCATGAGCAGGACGCGCTGTCACCTGTGGGTACAAAGACCATGCCCCAGCCGGACCTGGAGCCCACCTTGCTTCTAGAAGGGAAGCCCCAGCCTGGCCTCCAGTGTCTTCCCCAGGGGCCTCTTGTGACTGGGCAGCAGGATGCCAAGGTCCTAGCTGCAGTCTTCCTTGGGTCCAGGAGACTGAGCACGTGAGGACGCAGCAGGAGTCTCCCTGAGTCTCCTTGAGGTCAGCCAAGAACTTCCTATGTTTGAAACTGGAAACTACTCCAGTGAGCTGGGGTTAGAGGAGCAGGAGGCTGCTGCCACCCTCCCCTCCAGGGAGCTCCCCGGGGCCCCTGGGCCGCTAGGTGTGCCCTGTGTGGGGAGTGGCTTCCCTGGCACTCTGCCTAGCCTCGGAGCCCCCCAGCCCTGCTCTGCCAGAGGCCCGATGCTCTCAGCAGTTGGTGGATTGCTTGGGGATGTTTGCTAGAAACCAGTGGGTGTCTGGGAGCAGTGGTGGTCCAGGGCTCCCCCCAGCCCCCCATCTCCGCTGCCTCCTAGGTGTGCCGTGCTAGTC
The DNA here is from genome assembly GCA_004027655.1 of Graphiurus murinus. Classification (NCBI taxonomy): domain Eukaryota; kingdom Metazoa; phylum Chordata; class Mammalia; order Rodentia; family Gliridae; genus Graphiurus; species Graphiurus murinus. The sequence goes on along the minus strand of PVLC010036925.1, from coordinate 7,351 downwards.
TCTTCTCCTCCGAGCCTCACACCCCTCTTGTGCAGACTGAGCTGGAAGTGGCCCCAGCTCACCAGGGCTGCAGGCTCCCGTGTCCTGCGGCTGCACTGCTGGGCAACTCCAGGTAGAGGGCTTCTTCCCTTTGGCCATTTCTCCATCTTCAAATAGGAAGTTACATGACCCAGGCCCAGGTGCCGTCCAGCCCAGTGTGTGCCTCAGGACGAAAACCGCCCAGTGGCAGTGCCCGCCTGCTGCCAGCGCTGCCTCCCGCTTCCCGTCTCCAGCTTTGCAGATGTGGCTCACACCTGAGAACCTCCTGCCCCACTCAGACGTTACCTTCCAGAGACTTCAGTTAGACTCTGGTTCTGCCTTGTTGCCATCTTTTAAAAATAGCACATTCGAGCCAGGCGTGGTGGCCCACGCTCGTAATCGCAGTACTTGGGAGGCTGAGACAGGAGGATTGCGGGCTCATGGCCAGCCTCAGCAACTTAGACTATCTGCAATTTTTTTAAAAATTTATTTATTTTTTTCAGCACGGATTTTTTATATATTTTTTGAGTACAACAGGGTTATATAGACATTTATGACATATCAATCATTGTCAGATCACAAATAGCACCACTTCTTTGTTTTACACATATAGCCCACATTCTTAACATAGCCTGGTCAAGCAAACTTTCTTTTTTTTTTTTTTAATTTTTTTTTTTTTTTTTGCGGTACCGGGGATTGTACTCAGGAGCATTCTACCTCCGAGCTACACCCTCAGCCCTATTTTTTATTCTTTATTTTGAAACCGGGTCTCACTAAGTTGCGGAGTGCCTCACTAGGTAGCTGAGGCTGGCCTCGAACCCAGATCCTCCGGTCTCAGCCTCCCAAATGCTGGGATTACAAGCGTGCGCCACCACGCCTGGCTCAAGCAAACTTTCTAGAGTCATAAAACCATACTCCTTTAGGGTCATATATTTACTTTCTAAGAAGTAGGAGGGTCTTTCATCTACGCATCCTAGGAGCAATCTCCAGACTTCGAGACGCCAGTGTAGCCATAGCAGAAGAGTCAGTGTAATTACTCATAGATGCAGATAGCAACTGCCAGGGGGGAAAGGACCCAGCTGGGCTCCCACAACTCCCCCATTTTTATTTTAAAATGCACGAAGGACTGTGTCTGTCTTACGTCATTTCCTACCAGGTGCTTAATCTTACCCGTCATGGGGTCTCGATGAGTCATTCAACGAGCCCTGTCTTAGGTTGATTTGCCCTGAGAAAATCGAACCCATCATTGACTACCAAGCCTGTGCGAGGCAGTGCTTGCAGTTTTATTCCATGTAAATCTGCTCATATACTAACTTAGGCGACTATCTGCAATTTAGTGAGACCCTGGTTCAAAAATAAAAGAATAAGCCGGGTGTGGTGGCGCATACTTGTAATCCCCGTACTTGGGAGGCTGAAACCGGAGGATCTGGGTTTTCAGCCAACCTCAGCTACTTAATGAGGCCCTCTCCAACTTAGTGAGACCCTATTTCAAAATAAGGAATAAAAAATAGGACTGGGGAGCTGGGTGTGGTGGTGCACGCTTGTAATCCCAGCATTTGGGAGGCTGAGACTGGAGGATCTGGGTTCGTGGCCAACTTCAGCTGCTTAGTGAGGCCCTCCACAACTTAGTGAGACCCTGTTTCAAAATAAAAGATAAAAAATAGGGCTGGGGCTGTAGCTCGGAGGTAGAATGCCCCTGGGTTCCATCCCCAGTACTGAAAAAAAAAAAAAAAAAATAGGACTGGGGATATAGCTCAGAATGCCCCTGGGTTCAATCCCCAGTACTGCAAAAAAATAAAAATAAAATAGGGCTGGGGGTGTAGCTCAGAGGTAGAATGCCCTCGGGTACCATTCCCAGTACTACAAAAATAAAATAAAATAAAAACAAAATTAGCACATTTGAAGCCTGATGTGTTGACCCATGCCTGTAATCCCAGTACTTGGGAGGCTGAGATAGGAGGATCACACGTTTGAGGTCAGCCTTGGCAATTTAACAAGGCCCTCAGCAACTCAGTGAGACCCTTTTTTAAAATAAAAAAGTCAGGTTGGGGGTCATAGTTTAGAGGTGGAATGCCATCCCCAGCACCCCCATATACACACACTAGTGCATCCAAGACTGGTTACCCGTGATCCCAGCTACTTGGGAAGCTGAAGCAAGAGGATTGCGAGTTTGAGACCAGCCTGGGCAACTTAGTGAGACCCTGTCTCAAAATAAAACATAAAAGGGACTGGGGGTGCAGCTCGGTGGTAGAGCACTGCCTGGCATGTACAGGGCCCTGGGTTCCATCCCCAGCACACCTCGCACAGCACATTTGATGTGTGCCCGGCAGTCCTGAGCACGATGTGTTAACACTCCTTGCAGGAAGTCCTGTTGGGCTACCTTTCACAGATGAGGAAGATGAGGCGTGGGGACATTGCGTAACATTCCTGACACAGAGCAGAGCACTGGGGACAGGGCAGGGTTTCACGCAGGAGTCTGACTCAGAGCTTTGCTCCTGTGGCATTTACGGTGATGCGTAATGACATAGTTATGTCTGTTTGGTTCAGTCTGCCTTCCTGGTGTACGTATTCCAGGGGCTCGAGGACCACGTCCTGCTCATTGTGTCTCCAGTTTCTAGCTTATCAACGTGTCTTGAATATTCACATTATGGGAGAACAAATGAATGAGCCGCCTGCTTCACCCCTGTATGGGGTGTGTGTGTGTGTGTGTGTATGTGTGTGTGTGTGTGTGTGTGTGTGTTTCTCACTGGGAATTGAACCCAGGGGTCTTACCTCCAAGCTATACCCCCAGCCTTTTTTTTATTATTTATTATTTTAATTTTTTTGTTATACTGGGGTTTGACCCAGAGGCATTCTACCTCTGAGCTATACCCCCAGCCCTATTTTATTCTTTGTGTGTGTGTGTGGGGGGGGGTTACTGGGGATTGAAGACAGAGGCATTGTAACCTTCAAGCTACACCCCCAGTCCGATTTTATTTCTTATTTGGAAACAGGAACTCACTAGGTTAATGAGAGTCTTACCACTTGCTGAGTCTGTCCTTGAACCTGTGATCCTTTTGTCTCAGCCTCCCAATTACTGAGATTACAAGCGTGCACCATCATGCCTGGCTTATTCTTTATTTTGAAACAGGGTCTCACTAACTATCGGAGGGCTTCACAAATTGCTGAGGCTGGCCATGAACCCGCAATCCTGTCTCAGCCTCCCAAGTACTGGGATTACAAGCACCGTGCCACCACCATGCCTGACTTCTTAAAATTTCAAAACAGGCTCTCACTAAGTAGCCGAGGTTGACCTTGAACCTCCCATCCTCCTGTCTCAGCCTCCCAAGCACCGAGATTACAGGCATGTGTGCGCTGCCACCGTGCCCGGCTCATCCAGGTCCTTGATCCTCTATTTGAGAGCTGTCCAGCTCTGCTGCTAGCCTGGCCTGTGGGAGGTCTCACATGTTTGTTGAATGAATGATATGCAGAGCAGTCAGGAACCATCTGGTTTGCTGCTTACACAAGGGATTTTTCTGCAGTGAGGAGGACAGGAGCCCAGATGACACTTCTCACCTATTCCAGGGTGTCGGGGCATGGCTGGCCCGTGGCCTGACCCTTGTCCTGACCCAACAGCCTTTCTTACGTGGAGAGAGGGCCCTGGGCTCCTGGTTCTCAGGCTCCCTCGCTGACTTCCTGTGCCGCTGCGGCGGGCGGGGAGGGAGCGATGAGCAAAGCCCCTTGACAGCAGGACAGGGATCCTTTCCAGCGGGCTCCCACGCGGCCGGCCGGGGTTGGCCTCTCGGGCTGGGGAGGGGGCGCAGGGCCAGCTCCTTGGCTGCCTCCCTCCCTCCCTCATTCATTCCCAAGGAAATCGTGGGAAGCCTGGAGGAGGCGGGCCACGTTTGGGGGTGATCTATTTTTGGTAACAGGGTCCTTGTCTCAGGCTCCAGGGGCCAGGGTGACTGGGAGGGAGCTGTGTGCATTTCCTCCGGCCCCTCGGCCTCCCCCCTGCCAGGGCCCAGGGGACAGGGCAGCCTGCCCGGGCTGTGAACTTCCCTCTTCTTCCTGGGGGCCGGGAGCCTTCCTGCTGGCAGCTCCACATGTGGGAGGGCAGGAGGGGCTCTGCTCTGCCCTCCTCTCCAGGACAGTGCCCAGAGCTTGGCCCCGGGCCCTCCCTTTGGCCCACTGGCAGCTCCAGGGGGCGGTGGTAATCCTCCTAATCCCGTGATTTGCACAGTGCTTTGCGGCCTTGCTGAAGGCTGGGCCTTCCACGTGCCTGGGGAGTGGGTGGCATCAGCGTCAGAGCCCTGTTTACTAGGGAGAGATGCGGTTCCCAGAGGGCACGGGGTCTTCGGGGTCATGCAGCTCTTGGGGGCGGGGCCAGGGCCAGGTCTCAGGGATGGAGACCCTCCATGGAGCACCCCCCAGGCACCTGCAGAGCAGTGAGCAAGGCCACGCCGGGGAGGGACACTGAACCCCAGCCTGTTAGCGGGTTGGCCTCGGGGTGCAGAGCTACCCTCAGCGGGGATGGAGGCTGGGTTCGTTTCTGGTGTGTAGAGGCCTCTCTCGGCCCAGGCCAGTAACAGGGGCTTTTGGGGGAAGACTGGCCTGGGCGCCTGTGGGTGCTTAGGCATGAGCAGGAGAGCTCCCCCTGCTCAGGCCCACTCCAGGGGCCCCGGTGACTCGACTGGGCCCTGCGTCTTGCCTCCTGCAGAGCACACAGGCCCACGAGAACAGCAGGGACGGCCGGCTGGCGTGGACGGGCACCCGGGAGCACCTCGTGTCCACTGGCTTCAACCAGGTAGGGGCCCCTCCAGCACGAGCCTGGCCCGGCCAGGCCTGGTCCTTTAGGGTCCTATCCCAAGAAGGTGGGGCGTGGCCCCTGGGAGGTGGGGGGCTGGTGGCCAGTTCCAGGCCTGTCCATATACGGCCTGGCTGTGCAGCCGGGTCTCTGAGTCCCAGGGGACTGACGGTTATGGAAAATTGGCGGATTCCATTTGCAATAGCTAAGCTTGACCCTGGGAGCTGCGGTGGCCCCACAGGGACCAGAGTCCATGGAGGGAACCGCCCCTTGTCACCTAGGGATTCTTAAAGGGGCAGGGCATGAAAACCCAAACTCTCCCTTCTGGCATGACTCCCTTCTGCTTTGGGGCAAGTACCTTGGACTGGGCTGTACCCTCCGGCACTGGTTCTGGGAGTCCCTGGGGTGGGGCTAAGGGACAGGACCCTCTGAGTGTCCCTCTCTGTCCCTCCCCGCAGATGCGTGAGCGAGAAGTGAAACTCTGGGACACCCGTGTCTTCTCCAGCGCTCTGGCCTCTCTCACCCTAGATACCTCACCCGGGTAGGAACCACAGCGTGCTGGGGTGGGGGGCGGAGGGCGGAGGGTCAAGGGACCAGACGATGTCCTGAGTCCAGCCTCGTGCATGGGTGCCGTTGGTGAGAGCCCCTGATCCAGCCTGTCAGTGAGGCGGGCTGGTCATCTGAGGCAGGGGCCTGAGCTGGGCTGCCCGGTCTCTCTGCACAAGCCTGGCCCTGCCCTCTGGGGCTCCCGACTCACCAGCAGGGGGTGCTGAGGCAGCCCCGAGCAGAGATGAGCAAGGCTGCCCTGTCCTCTGGGCCCTGACTCCTGAGGCCGGCCTCATGGGCCTGGGGCTCCGGCAGGTGTTTTGGCATTTGGGAAGGCGGCTGTGACCCAGCAAACTCGTCATTGGGAGGCACAAGGACATGCTTGGTTTTGCCGTGGATGTTTTCGTGGGGCGGGGGCCCAAGGAGACCTGATAGGAAGGCAGATGTGGGGTGGACAAAGACGTTGGGACAGACAGGCAGGTTTGGAGGGACATGTGGCAGATAAGTTCATGAGGCTCCGTCTGCACGGCCACACCGCTGTCCCTGGTCTGTCCCCAAGTGGGGCTGGTGCCCAAGCAGCATGGGGGAGGTCCAGGTGTACCTCATCCTTCCGTCTCCGCCCTCCGAAGTACGTGCAAGAGGGTTTGTGGCAGTTCCTGGTGTGGCCCTTGGCCAGGTCAGCCGCTCTGGGTAGAAATGGCTTGGTCCACCATGGCTCCGGGGCCAGCTACCAGGAGACGTGTGAGGAGTACTTCAGGGGACCTGTCCATTCAGTCTGCACAACTGGGCACATCATAGATGAGGAAACCAAGGCTCGGGAGGCAGGGCCTGGGCCAGGTGGGGCTGAGGCCTTGGTCCCTGGATGTGCCGGTGAAGGACCCAGGGCATGGCCCCTGTTCCGAAGCCCCAGCTGTAACGTGGAGAGGGGCCGCCGGGGCGCTCTCAAGTAGCGGGATGGTGGAATACCTGAGCCAGGAAAGGCTCCGGGCCTTGGCCGGCTTGTTCAGCCCATCCTTCTTGGCATTTCACAACTGAAGAAACTGAGTCACAGAGGGGCAGGATCTTGTCCAAGCTCCGGAAGCGGAAGTTGGCGGTGTTTGGGGCCAGGCAGGCTGAGGGGCCTTCCTTGGGCCCTCCAGAAGGGCCCCTGTCTGGGTGCCAGTAAGAGCCCCTGCCCAGAGGTCCCTGGCCGAGGGTACTCCCCGAGGAGGGGCAACAGACAGGGAGACAGAGACCCTCTCCCATCCTCTTGCACCAGGGAGAGGGAGGCTGGGATGCTGGCAGGGCCCATTGTACAGACGAGGAAGGTAAGGCTGAGCGAGATTCAGGGCCTTTTTTATTTATTTGTATTTATTTATTTATTTATTTATTTTTGCAGTACTGGGGATTGTACCCAGGGGCATTCTACCTCCGAGTTACACCCCTAGTCCTATTTTTTTTCTTTATTTTGAAACAGGGTCTCACTAAGTTGCGGAGGGCCTAAGTAGCTGAGGTTGGCCACGAACCCGGATCCTCGGGTCTCAGCCTCCCAAGTACTGGGATTACAGGCGTGCGCCGCCACACCCAGTTTAGGGCCTTTTTAAAAAAAATGATACAGGCTGAGCAGGATTGCCGTCAGCCTGCTGCTCTCGGCCTGGGGGAGTCAGGAGAGGAGTCAGCTGGCCCTGCAAGGATTGGAGCTACTGGGCCTTTGGGTTCTATATCCAGTGTCGGGTCCATGCACCTACCCCAGCCCTGGTGCTGCCCTGGCCTCTTGACCCCGGATCCTCCCAGACCAGGTGGCCCCTTCCCTACAGGCCCCCAGTAGAGGCACCGGGGGCATGAACGGACCCGGCACCAGCGGTCAAGTGCTCCTCCGCCCACCACTTCCTGCCTTCCAGGCCCCGCCCTTAGCAATGTCCTCCAGCCCCCGGAGAGCACCCCCCGTCCAGCCCCAGCGTGGCCCCTGGAAGTTAACGATGCCCAGACCCCACGGTGCCACTGGCCAATGCTGACCCTGTAATT